>BGPR01010375.1:20301-37163 GCA_013235015.1 Araneus ventricosus | reverse complement strand
TAAAACCTTGATATAGCAAAAAATTAAATGACTTGAAAACAGAATCACAGCGTAAATATTGCAATATGTGGAAACAACAAAGTCATTGGCTATGTCTGTATTGATCAATATATAATATTTCATGACTTTTGTAACATTAACGTAAAGGAATCTACCTTTGCCTTCAAGCTTGCCGAAAAGGGATTTTTTTGTTATTAATACTGTATAAAAAAATTTTTAAATTATCCGATCTTTAAGAACTATTTTTTTTTTCCTTTTCAATAAAACACATCGCATGAATTATTGAAATTCTACACTCATTCAAACATTTTCCTTGATGCTACTTTTCCGCATTTAGTTTTTCTAATCTCAAGTTTTCAAAAAAATTCTTTTCTTAGTTTTAAGACAGTCATTGTTTCGAAAGGAATTTTTAAAGCAAAGAACTGATGTGCAATCACTAAAATATCAGAAAAAAAATCACCACGGTAAATTTAAGGAAAATTCTTAATACATTGATAAATGACTTCAAAATCGTGTTCCTGATTTTAAATTCTCTTCCCTTTACCTTCTGAGCACGGCCACAACTCTACTAGCAACTGGCAAACCCATGAGACAGTCGTCTCAAAGGGTTAATTTATTAAATTTGAAGTTAGCCCACTTTAAAAGAAAATCTTAGTCATCAAAAGATACTTACTAATGCTGTTACAGTATGTAAGCTCTGCAGGAATGTGATAAAGGCACATATTAATGACAGAAACCTGAAAAATAAAAAAAAATTCCTTAATATACATAATTACTTAGTATTGTAATCATAAATTATTAACAGATAAATTTTCGAAATGCATAGATTTAAAATCAATGTTTGATTTATATGAACCCACTCTTCAAACTACCAGATTGAGATGTTTTTATGTTTTTGAGCTGATTTTGAAGCTCAGTGTGATAAGAAGTAGGGGGAATTAATCTTTTTATTTCTTTCTTTGCTTCTTTCATCATCGTGTATTTTTGCAAATATCAGGTGGCTGGACTTAAAAACATGCCGCGGGATAGATGTATAGAGCTTCTGTACAGATTTTGAATAATAATATACAGTAGAGTCTCGATAATTCGAGGTGGACGGAACCGGGCCTACCTCGAACTATCGAAAACTCGAATTATCGAAAACATAAAACTTAATAAATAAATAAATGGAAATAAAAGTAATTTTTAAATTTCAGCGTAGTATATTTAAATGAAAAATGTGCTTACATATTATAACATATCTGCTGATAGCAACGGGTTAATTATATCTTAAAATAATTGTCATTTTTTTTTTTGTTGAAACACATTGCTCCTATATATCGATCTTATATATATCCCGTTTTCTTTGGGAGGGGGCATTTCTGCAGGTGGCTTCGGGGTTCGCAGTGGTCATATGACCCGTCGAACAGCAATAAAAACCAGATGCAGTAATTCTTTCACGTGTTGGTCATTATTTGGGAGCTAAATTGATTTTTTTCACCAACTCGGATTTATGGAATACTCGAACAATAGAGACTCTACTGTAATAGCATAATCAGTAAATCCTTGTTCGAACCAAATTTAAGGAACTTTTAAAAATGCCGTCACAGATTCATTCATCTCATTAATATTAAACAATATTCTAAAACAATATTTTTTAGTACTTATTGAGTTTTATAACAAATTATATTGACCAGCCAGATTTTTTGTTCCGCTCCTTGGCCTATAAGTATAATTTGCACAAACCACTGTCAGGAAAATAACCAGATTTTTTTTTTTTACTTTTTCGAATACTTACACATACTCACGGGGTGATTTGCGACCGGGTTCATCGTGTAGTGAAGGAAATTAAGTATTGTTCAGCAACGGATTCCAAGACTACCACTTTTGGACGATTTTGCACCGGAAAGGGGTGTCAGCAACGAGTCATGTGAGCGCATTTCCGGAGTTCTTTGTTAGATAACGCTCAGTAAAATGTAAATATCACCCTTCCATTCTTCACTTTCCCCCTTTTTGATGAAAATAATTCCGCCCGGAGCAAGCGCAAAAGCGTGGAGGGTTTCCGAATCCGTTGCTATACAATACAGTGGAATCTGAGGAATCCGAACCCCAGGAATTCGCAATTTCGGATAATCCGAACACCTTTTTTTAATTGTTTGAAAACTTTTTATTAAAAAATGAAGGGAAAATAACAATTACGAATCAGAAACAAAACTAATATTTATTCCTAACTTAAAAGAAGCATTTGAATTTATATTTAAGAATGAAGGCAGCACCTTAAGTAGTAGAAACAAAATCGGTTATGATCTTTGGACAAAAGGAACTAAACCTGCTTGACGATGAGAACCGCAGCTAGGACTTTCCGTTCTGTTTCACAGAGTACCCAAAGTCAAAGAGTATTTTACCGAGTTTTCCGGACAATCCGAATTTCCCGGAATCCGAATAGAGGTCAGCTACAATTAATTCCGACTCCAGAGGTTCTACTGTATGTATTTGGATCTTTTTCTTATACAGATAGGGTTCAAAATTTAAATTGATTACATGTAGATTTTTAATTCTGGTTCAAGACCACATGCCAAATTTCATTTATCTAGTTCGTTGAATTTTTTGAATTATCTTGTTCACATACACACAAATGGCCAGATAGACTTATCGCTGACGGATTTAATCCAAAATTTGACAGAAACCTATAATTTTGGTGAAAATTCCGCGTACCAAATTTTATCCGTACAGTTAGTTCATCGCATTTTAAGTTATGGACAGACTGACAGATAAAATTGGAAAAACGTTTTATTATTATTATTATTATTATTATTATTATTATTATTATTATTATTATTATTAACGTTGTTGTTATTATTGATTGTTATTATTATTATTATTAGATAGGTCTGTGACACTGAGGTTCGTCAATATTTCGAGCCGAATTTTCTGAAAATTTCAATATTTTCTATGTCAATAATTTGTGTCCTAGAAAATTAAAAGCAACTTTTCCTACGATGCTGTGCTAAAAAAAAACCCAACTCGAATGTCGAAATAAACACTGACTTTCTTTTTAAAAAAAGATGGTCTGTGACTACATTTCCAATGCATTCGTAGAGAAAGAAAACGAAGCAACATTTTCTCCTCCAACGATTTTCCATAGCCTCTCCCTAATAGCACAAGACGCTGTACAATATTGTTACGATATCTTCACGATATTGTGCGGCATTCAGAATACCGGACGACGTCGTAGAGATATCGGACAATATCTTGTGCTAATAGGGCTGTTTCTTCCTTCATTAACAAGTTCGTCCGATTAATGATATTTAGCATTGAATAAAATCTGGCTGCATTTTCAGCACTTTGATGCACAGCTATATTTTAATCAGTTTGCTTGCATTCGTTACTTACTGCAGATCAAATACTTCCGCAGTTTTTGTTTAGAAAGTGATACTACTGCTAGGTTTGAACCCCCGTTTTGAAGTTCATCATTTTAAACTTTATTTCTGAAATATTTTTAAATAATAAAAAAATATTTGCTTCAATTTATACAGTTTATTTTTGTATTTCATGCAGTAAATGGAAAGCAAATTTAAATATAGTTTATTTTAAAAAATTTAATGTTGTAGAGGGACGAGACTCATGTTTATATGGAATGCCGCTGTTGAAGAATTAATTCAATTTCAGGAACCATTTTTATTAGGTGGCTAAGTTCCAGGACACAATACATTAAAAGGTACTAGACGCAAGACAGAGAACAACAACACAACACAAGTACACAGAAGAAGAGAAAGAGGCATCATGGGAAAAACCCGGATGGCTCTAGTAGCGTCATCTACCATAAAAAAGAGAAGGCAGTCAATTGTAACCGCTACAATGGGCTTATTTCACAATTTATGCGCTTACTTCTGGAATTGGCACTTTTAAAGCAGGAGTGTCAAACTCGCAGCTCACAACCAATATTTTTGAGGCCCAGCAAACATAGGAGTATTTAACAAAATTTTTAATGAATATTTTATAGCTTAATATTTAAAACTCCTAATTATGCATTATTATTAATAACTAACCACATCATTCGCCAATGATTAATTATTAATTGTGTTACTTCGACGCACCAATTCCCCCGCCGCTACTAGCGAATATTTTAGGAGCCAAAAGTAAAATAATACCTGTCATTTTTTTTGGGGAAAAAACTCTTTGTTTTCATCGGTTTTCTCCGTAGGTATAGAATCAGTATCTAACCATATACATTAAACAAACGGAGATAATCGAGATGCAATGCTGTTCAGAATTTTAGACCAAATTCAATGAAATTCGGAAGCCCGAATTTTACAAATATTTGCCTTACAGGTTTGAAAATATGCGAAAAAGGTTATTTGAAATTATTCTATGTTTGAAATTAGTAATTGGTGCGAGCAATTATTTTCACTTTCTAAGAGGGATTAGTCTCCTGTAAGATCTAAAATTATTAACATTCGTTTTGAAAGTAACCACTGCGGCTAAGTTATCCTCAGAAGTAGGAGATATTTTAGCAGCGAAGACATGCCATGGACCAGGAAGAAAACATTAATTTTACCATTTTTCTTGTTCTTTTTCATACTATATTTTCGAAATAAACCTGCGTTTCTTCTTTCTGCCCGGCCCATGTAAACTTAGACCTTGTTCATTGGCTCGTGCTAGAATCTGAGTTTGAGTCCTGTTTTAGATAAGGGTTCCCACTTATATCCGTTACACCCCCCTTAACTTCTAAACGGTGACAGCTTAGGCCATAAAGTTGGTGTCTAGGTATAGTAAAAAGGCTATGCGCTACTCAATGAGACAACTTACAACGCCATCTATTCGCAAATTTTGGAATTAACGATCCTATATTGTAAACGGTGAAAGGTACGGAAAAAAAGTCAATTAGAAAGTTGTAGAGCACTCTCGATTTAGTACTAAAAGATACCTTGCGCACATTAATACTCAAAACAGAATATAAAAAATGAACATTTGTTTGATTGTGATGGCGTCGTGAAACGCGAGCGAAGCGAGAAATCCAGTCCAGAGTGCAAATGTGTATAATGGATAACGGAGAGCATTTGGAGCAATATATATAAATGATCTAAAAGGCAGGTACGTGTCACAGTTTCTTTCTTCCACTCTTTATGACATGACAATTTTCGAAATCGTCACCAAACAAATGTACATTTTTTGCATTCTGTTTTGAGTATTAATGTGCGCAAGGTATCATTTCGTACTAAATCGAGAGTGCTCAACAACTTTCTAATTGACTTTTTTCTCGTATCTTTCATCGTTTACGAGATAGGACCACTAATTCCAAAAGTTGCCGATAGATGTCGTTGTAAGTTGTCTCATCGAGTAGCGCATAGCCTTTTCACTATACCTAGACACCAACTTTATGGCCTAAGCTGTCACCGTTTAGGAGTTAAGAGGGGTGTAACGGATATAAGTGGGAACCCTGTATATCTTTTCACGATTTAGATCTATACGTGAAAATTAAATTTATTTCCAAAGTCCATATTTAATTCTCAAATATATATATATATATGTGATTTGCAAAGTGTAATAAAAATGTTGTTTGTTTCAAGCAACCTAATATAAAGATCGAGCATTCAGATATTAGGCATTGCACTTGCTCTAGAGATTAGGCATTGCGAAATACACTGATTAAATTAGAGGTTGTGTGCTAATTATTTCATTTAACATTGAAAATGAAGGTTGGACAATGGGGACATCTTCTGTCGAGTACTGGAATTAGAATTCTTTTTACCCTGACCTAAGAAGTTGTTGGATCAGAAGCGGAAGCAGAGGAAACGCTACTATAGCTTCCGGTCGCCCGTAGAACAACCCACTTCCTGGGTAGTTTGATTGTGGGCCCAACTTCCAAGTGGAAACGCGTGTGTTTGCTGCTCCCAAAAAACATGCTTCAGTTCGGCAGAAAATGGGCCAAACTCAGACAACGAAGACAATTACATCACCACTTCCCACTTCCCTTTGACACAACGCAATACGTTTTTCTGAAATCTAATTGACCACAAAAGAAGGCATTCTCATATAATCGAAAGTTCTTAAATGGAATAACATCAATTTCAAATTTACTTCTAAGGGACTATAATGATAGTGTTCTAACAATTGATTGGGTATGGACTCTAAAGGGCTACCAGGAAGTTCGTACAAAATCCTCAGGTTCCCGGATAAGAGGTTCATATAGATATTGGTATCCGGACATAATACCAACAAATCAATTTTTAAATACAAATGCTCAATTTAGCTTGATTAAATACTCTTTTTAACTAAATGTTACATATTAATAATTATTAGTTTTAATCACAAAATCATGAGAATTTTATCATTACTGATATAAATGAATGACAGTCAAAGATTGAAATGAGGATTTATGGAATTCATTTGATTAAAAAGGAAAAAAGCCCCGTTCTGTATATATTTTTGAGTGATACCGCGAAGATATCTGTCACAGGCTGATTATCACAATCGTTCAGAACAACAGTAATTCTCTTCGCTAATCATATACTTTCATACGTTTTGGTAATTGCTCTCCGTGAAGAATGCATTCAAATTGGTAACCAGACTGCTCATATTTTTTTAAATTATTCCACTCGAATGAAATTTATTTTTAATAAAATGATTTTTCTCAATCGCCATTTTCAATCGTTGACTATTATTTCAATTCGTTAAAATTTATTTCAGTAAACAGAAACTATTTATGAATCTGCCATTAAAACCATTAATTAATAACATGCAATATTTATTTAAAATGGTACTTAAATAAGTCAAGTTAAATGTTCAGATTCAGTTATTGATTTTTCGGATTGGTTTGGACGTCCCGTTTTGAAGGAACACGAAGTTTATATTAGGACGGGACCGCCAATTTTTAACCGCGATCAGATGACGAAGATGACACCTGAGCTGGCACCCCTTCTTCAAACTTCCGTACTACACAAGCGAAAGGATGTCTGGCCACTACGTATCATTTAGTGCGGAATATGCCCCATACACTGCGGATCTTCAGCGGAATCGGGTTTCAGGCCTGGATCCCTCCGCCACCGAAACCGAGATCTTGCCACGAGGCTACCGGGGCGCATATTTACAAACCCTACCCTGATAGAACTGAGGCAGGAAATCAGCCAATATCATTGGCTACGAGGGGCAGTGACGTCGTTTTCAGCTCTCGCACGTAGCGTACGGCAATCGTAACAAAACAAGAGTCATCCTACTTTTCTCCGTTTTCCTACAATTGAGCACAGAAAACCTTCTTCCGTGGGTTGTAATATTTTTAAGCCAAAGAGTTATTTTTAAGGTTGCAGTCCTAGCAACAGAAACCTAAACTAATTCCAAGTCCGCATTCAATGGCTTGTTTTGTTATAATTTCTATACGAGAGCAAAGAACGACGTCATCGGCTCTCGGCGAAGCGAGCCAATCATATTGTCCGATTTCCTGCCTCAGTTCTATCAGGGTAGGGTTTGTAAATATGCTACCGGGGCCCCATTTATTTTTCGGAATTAGGATTCAGATCCTAGACTGCTGTTGACGAATTGACAAAACGTGCCTCCACACAGGAACCAATTTATTCATTTCATAAACATGCCATCCCTACCAGATTATCATCGTAACTTCTACCTTAATTTCACACGCAAAATGCAACTTTCTAAACAAAAGTTTCTGACCTGATATGGTATCAGTCAAAAATAATTTAATTCGTGGAATCTTAGCCTTCGTTAAGGTAGATACACCAGATGTTCTGGACCTAAACCCAAGAATACCAGAAGATCCTGTGATAGCTAATTTACGGCTAGATAAAACTTCTAAAATGAAAAATAAAAGTTTTTTTTATAATTTTATTTCTTCGCATCAAACAGATCTTATTAACAGCTTAATAACATATAACAGCTGTTCGATGAATGAGAACCTTCTCTTTGAGGGGCATTTTGAAACAAATAATGCAATATGTATGCTTTCCACTTTTTTCAAATCCATGAAAAATTTTTGAAATTATCTATGACTGCGAAGTGTCTCTTACACAGGTAAGAAGACATACTTTTTGAAACTGAGGTGTCAATGACTCTGCCCTGTTATTTAAAATATTTAAATGATTGAAAGAGTAAAAAATATCGCATAGTATATGATTTGTTTTCCTTTGTAAAATAACGAATATTTCTAGATTTTTTTATGATCTACTATGAACATGAGACCACATGTTCCAACAAGAAAGGAAAAAAAATTAGAAATATTCGTTATTATTTGAAAAAATTCATTTGAATCTTCCTCTTTGGAATTTCAAAAAATTGAGATAGGTGGTGTTGCTTGTGATGTGACGATATATTAATTTTACAAAGGAAAACAAATCATACAATGAGATTTTTTTACTCTTTCAATCATTTAAATATTTTAAATGACATGGCAGAGTCATTAGTACCTCAGTTTCAAAAAGTATGTCTTCTTACCAGTCGTAAGAGACACTTCGCAATCATAGATAATTTCACAAATTTTTTTTCAGGAATTTGAAAAAATTGAAAAATATCCATATTGCGCGGCTTGTTTCAAAATGCTCCTCAAAGAGATGGTTATCATCCATAGAACAACTGTTTGGCGTTTTGATGAGTAAATTTTGCTTATGACTCTTAATTCTAAACGCTCTGAAAAAATAATTAGCTAGAGAAAATAATTTAAACTCATAATATTACTACTACTAATAAAAAATTATAAAATTAAACTTTTTGCTCCTTTTTTTCCCTTTAAGTTAAAATAACCTGAAATGTTATTCATTTGGTCCATATTAGGCTTTGACTGTTACATGTTCTTAATACTCCGTATTTACATTAGATGTATATGCAGGTTACCAGAACTGATGGACTTTTAAGACCAGGAAAAGGATCTCGGGTGAGAATTATTTTAGTCAGTGACAACTCATGTTGACAATACAGAGAAATCTATTAAGACCGAATAGCACATAAATGACGTAATACAAGTTTCTTCGCATCTTAAGGCTTTGGGAAGAATTCCGTGCAATTAAAGAACCTTCAATTTGATTACGAGGTTTCATGACACTGAATGTTGATTACAGATGTTTAAAACGGAATGTTTTCCTAACTTATCAGTTACTATTAAATTACTTAGGATCATTTAAATGTGCGTTATCATACAACCCGTAATTTTCGATGGGCTGTCAATTTAAGTTGTAACTATCTAAAATTAAACTTTTTGCTCCTTTTTATCCTTTTGAGTTAAAATAACCTGAGATGTTATTCATTTGGTCCATATTAGGCTTTGACTGTTACGTGCTTTCCCTACTCCGTATTTACATTAGGTGTATATGCAGGTTAAAAACAATCAACTAGAAAAAGTAGAAAAAAATTTTAAAAATAATAAAGTTAACTTAAACTATAAACAGAAACAACAAAATTTAAACAATAAAATTTAGACAATAAAATTTGTACAATCTAAGTATCGTGCAATTGCAGCTCCATACAAAAAATAAGAACAATGGAAATCAATATCATTCAAAGAAAGTAAAAAAACTAAGATAAACTCAAAGGGAATCGAATTAAACAAACAAGGAATCCATTCTAGTCCATTTTATCAAGGGCTGAGGACTTTATTCGAAATGGATAAAAAAATTGGGAAAATTTTTCTATAAGGAGCTCGCATTATGCCAAATATAGCTTCTCTTAGCCCGAAATTCCCCAACAAAAGACAAAGGAGACCTGTACATCTAAAAAGCATTATTTTAAAAGAAAAACCAAACACAAACATAGAAACGCTAATAAGATTGATTAAAAAATATTAGCCATCTGGCTGTTAATAATAACAGTCATCGTAAAAATAAACTTACCCCGTGCCCAGAATATAGGAAAAAAATGTCCTCACGCTATCACAATCCCACGCTAACTTTCCGTTAAAATAAGTAATCAGGAATTTTTTTAAAGAAACACTAGAACCATGGCGCCATCCATATTCAAAAAGACAAAACAGAAGGAGAGAAAATAAGAATTTCATGGAATGGAACTATTTAGACATATTACCAGAACTGATATATAAGATCAGAACTGATGGGCTTAAGACCAGGAAAAGGATCTCGGGTGAGAATTATTTTAGTCAGTGACAACTCATGTTGACAGTACAGAGAAAGCTATTAAGACCGAATAGCACATAAATGACGTAATACAAGTTTCTTCTCGTCTTAAGGCTTTGGGAAGAATTCCATGAAATTAAAGAACCTTCAATTTAATTACAAGGTTTCATGACACTGAATGTCGATTACAGATGTTTAAAACGTATTGTTTTCCAAAACTTATCAGTTACTTTTAAATTACTTAGGATCATTTAAATGTGAGTTATCATACAACCCGTAATTTCCGTTGGACTGTCTATTAAGTTGTAACTATCTATAAAAGTAATACTTAATGAGAAAGAATTGAAATCCAAGCTTGTCATCAGATCGGAACCACTCGACCCCGAAACCAAGCTTGTCATCATGTATGCGATCTCGCAAGTGAAAAAAGATCTCAAAGAACATAAGATCTTGCTTAATTCAAAGATAACGGGCCAAAATAAAAATTTGGCATATCCAAAATTTTGAATTAACAGCAAGAGAAAATGATAATGTTTTGACTAAATTGGCAGCAGTAAATTTTTTAATACTTAAAAGTTTCTATAAATAATACATTGACAATAAATAAACAACAATTATCTTAATAAAGTGGCAATAATTATAATTTTTTTTCTAATAATTTTCAACGCATTAATTTCAATAAAGATATCATTTTTATAAGCAAACATTATACAACACTTTGAATTCAAGAATCGTATAATGAAACTTCAAAATAAACAGAACAATTCGCATCTAATGTCTTCAAAGTTTTTGAAGACAGCGAGAAATCAGTTTTTTTATTGAATACATTGCACAGCAGCAAAGTCCTCGAGTGAATTAAAGGCAGTGGTGCAGTCGTAAATTAAGCAGTGCCGGAACGCTCTGGCCTGGTGATATTGTTGGAGGGGGTTGCAAAATAAATAGGGTGTTGGGATAGAATTTTGGATTACTTCATAACAAAATATTTATGCATTTGAAACCTATAATTATTTTATCTAAGTATTGAAATCGTGGAATAATAAAACGCCAACGCTTTATTTTTGATCAAACATTAACACAATGCATACTGTAGTAAAATCATGAAAATAATGAAGATGTTAAAGAATAATTTTTTTTAAAAAATTATGTTGATTTCAAGTTATACTAAAATTAAGTAATAATTAAGTAAGTAAATTAAGTAATAAAATCATGACATTCGTAAATAGTATAAAAAATGCCATGAGTTTTCAGAATTGAAGCATAAAATGCAATTAAGTGTTTGCAACCTTAATGCTCTTAATCCTTTCCCGCCACTAATTGGCACTTTATTACTTTTATTAATTTAAATATTTATCGTATTTTCGATGGTAAGGGTTACACAAAGACATTGTTTTAAGGAGATATTTTGCATTTTTTCTTGTTTATTTCTCATAACGAAAAGACAGAGCCAGAACGGCGTTCAGGAGAGTTAAAAAAATTAGAAAGCAGTGCCGGAAAGCCAGCCGTTCCGGTGAGTTCCGCCTCCACTACACCCCTGATTATGGGCTAAATTCAAAGGGTGTGTGAACACAATTCGAATCACCGACGAATTCGAATTCAAAGCGTTCGAATTCTACTACTTTTTGACCTCACGTAACAATACTTCCCTGAAAAGAGTAAGACATTTTAAATCGAAACTAATTTGGAATCTGTCAGAAATAGGCCTGATTCGCTTGTTGCGATCAGTTACCTAGTCAACACTTTTAAACAACGTCGACATTGTCTAATGCGAAAAAGGGATCACTGCCGTCAATGAAACAAGTAAGAAGCAAATAAATTTAGTAATTCAACGAGCAGTTTCTATCTTCTTTTTTTGAACAACTGCCTACTGTCACAAGCAAATAAAGAAGACACAGTCATGCACGTGCGACCAGCACTCATCCTTTCATCGACTCGTGCCTCAAAAAAAGCTAATCAGTGCATCGGGTGAACAAAATGAAAATTTGAAAAAGGGTTGAGAAGAGGTTTTTCTGCGAACGGGGACTATTCTCGTCTGAGGTCGGGTGATAGTGGAATGCGGTGGCGCGTTCTTATGTTAATGACCCAGAATTCGAATTGTTTTTTGGCTCTTTGACGGTGAGGCACTAAACAAACTATCGTTTAAAATTAGAATGCAAAAAGCGCCGGTTAGTGCTTTAACCCTGTGTTTGAAAATAATGGGCCATTCTTTTTAAACCGTTATAAAACGTAGGAAGGTTTGAAATCGGAACGAAAGGAAAGATAGTATTCTGAGGTGTTTTAACAGATGTGGGTTATGACGAGAATACAATGGCGAATCCAGGGGGGGGGGGGCTGTGCGGCTGCAGCCCCCCAAGAGCAGTACCATAAATTTTTATCTTATTAAAAATCACTACAGTTGTTTTTTCTTCATCTCCCTTTTAAAAAAGTGACAAAATTTCTTCTTGGATTTTGGCAAGATCGAAAATTTTCTCATTTTTGTAATAATTCCATTCGTAATTGTAGCGTTAACGCGGTCATAAACATGTTTGTGCTAGTTATTTCATTGTGTTTTTTAAATTAAATTTTCGGAAGTATTGTACTGCTCTTTATGATTCTTATTGTCAGGAGAGAAAAGTCTGTAAAGTTAAAGTGTTTTGGTTTACATAAGCCATAAGGTTTGGCATTCCTCACGACGATACAAAATTTTTTATACCTCACCCACAACCCACCCCAACCCAAATCCTGGATTCGCCACTACGAGATTATGAACGATAGAGAATGCGAAGTTGGTTGTAATTAAGTAAATATGTGAGAAGTAAAAGAATAATAAACTTATTGACAGGAATATGACAAAATCGAGCAATTAATAAACTTCAAAAAGATTGGATAAAACAATAGTTGAAAATGACCGGAACTGTGCTAATCGTATAAATATAGACATTGTAATATTTGTGTAGATTTTACTGCATTTTATTTACTATTTTTTTCTTATTTAGGAAAACTTACAGAAAATATAATAGAACAATTTTAAGAAATGAGTTTAAAAAACTAGATAGTTTTGACAAATGCGTTCGATATAAGACGTAAAAAATACTTTACTTTTGTATTCCAGAACTTTTATGAGAATTGAATAAAATTATTTTTGTTATATTACTAAAAGAGTAGCCTTAATTTTTTTTTTTTTTTTTTTTTTACTTTTAGTTGAAAATTTTGTATATTTCATACAAAAGACAAGTCAAGTTACTGACAGTCAATTTAAGTACTTTCGGGTTAGTTGCTTGCATTGGAATTTAAATTAAAGCTTTTCATTGGAGAGTTTTTCCTTATGGATTAAAAATAATCAAAACTGTTTTCTTCCGAAATATTTCCAATGTTGAACAATTTTCTATCTTGCGCAACTTTGTACTTCACTTCATTTCGTAATTAAATTAAATTTTTGTTGTTATTTTATATAAAAGTAGGTTAATTTCTGACCTTTAATTAAAAATTTCGCTCATTTCTTATAAAAAACAATTCAAGATAATAGAAGTCAAT
Source organism: Araneus ventricosus (assembly GCA_013235015.1). Taxonomy (NCBI): domain Eukaryota; kingdom Metazoa; phylum Arthropoda; class Arachnida; order Araneae; family Araneidae; genus Araneus; species Araneus ventricosus. The sequence continues at coordinate 23,601 of BGPR01010375.1, read as the reverse complement.
TTGTAGCGGTTACAATCAGTTGCCTTCTCCTTTCTATGGTAGGTGGCGCTACTGGAGCCATCTTTTTCCCATGATGCCTCTCTGTCATTCTTGTCTGTGTGCTTGTCTCATGATGTTGTTCTCTGTTTTGTCTTGTGTCTTGTAACTTTAATGTTCTGTGCTGTGGAACGTAGCCTAATAAAAAATGGTTCCTAAAATTGAATGGATTTTTCAGCAGCACTACACACAAACTTGAGTCTCGTCCCTCTATAAATTTAAGTATTTTCGGATTAACTGCATGCATTGGAGATTTATATTAAAACAATTTTTGGGTTAGTTCTTACTTGAGGTTTCGAAATAATTACTTTCTTCTAAATTTTTTCCAATTTTGAACTATTTTCCGTGACGAGTAATGTTGCACTTCATTTTCTTACATAAGTTATGACGTATAGATAGATTATCTAGCTTTGAAAAATTAAGCGCGATATGAATAATTAACGACAAAATTAATTATGAAAAACTAAACCTATTGAATATCGTTGCATTATAGGCCCTAACAGTTTTTTTATGTTCGCATTTTATTTAGCAAGTGGTCGGATGGTAAGTTAAAACTATGCTTTATCCACAAATTTACATCTGTTTATCTACTAATTAAAATTAAGTTTCAAATTTATCGAAATGTTTTTATTTATTTACGTGCTAGTGAAATTCAGAAATGAAATTTCAGAAAAGTTAAAGAAATGAAATGTCTAAAATTGAAAGACAGTTTTTGATTTATCTTTATTTTTGAAATAAATTAAATATTTTATAACTTGCTGCATTTTTAAATGTTAATAACTCTACTTAAAATAATGAGAAATCATACTACCCGTTTTGTTCTTTGCAATACAGTTTAAAACAGTTTTCTCATAAACTATATATTTGTTATGTTCGTCTATGACTCTGAATTTCGCCGGCGAACATGATATTTTGTGCACCGTAGCACCGGTTCACATTGTTGATTTTGTTCATATTAGTCACATTCGGTAATGTAACTCAGTGGTCCCCAACCCCCGGGCCGCGGACCGGTACCGGTCCGTGGATCAAATGGTACAGGGCCGCCCAAGGAACATTAAATTATTTCCATTTTTATAAGCTTTTATTCAACTTGACTGTCTTCCTTCAAATCTTGTGATCGATTTCTTACCCCAGATGGAACCGTCTCGTTGAAAAGAAGCAAACTCAGGGTTCTCATTGATTTAGCATTCTAGTGAATTAAAACGTTAAATCACTTTATATTCATTTTTTGGTGTAACTGTATTTTATTTTGAATATGCTTAAATATTTGTTTATTAAAACCAATTATTAAAAGCTGTTTTTTAATGTTTAAATACAATTAAATTAAAATTATTAAATCAAAACAATCTGAAATATAAACAATCAACGTCCCCCACCCACCCCCCAGCGGACCGCGGTAAGATTATCAAACGTTGACCGGTCCGCGGCAATAAAAAGGTTGGGGAACACTGATATAACTTATCTAAATGTATTCATCATCTTCTCTGCAGATTTTTTTTTTTTTTTGCTCTGTATAAATTATTAAAAAATTAAGCAGTTGTAAAACATGTCCATTTTGTGAGAAATATGCTGTTTCATTGTTACTTTGCAATTCTATTAATAAAATTTACTGAATTATAATCGTCAAAAACTCGCACCAAAGTCGTGATTCCAGAGAAGACGGAAACGATATTAAAAAATTAAAAAAAAAATTAACTGATGGTATGATGTCATCGAACTATTTTATACTCAAAAGCACTGAATGCTGATAAAAAAAAATCGTGAAAAAATACTATGTGAATGAACCTACCGACAACATAATTCTAGCCACATTTTCCCATGACAACGCTATGAAATATCACCAAGTGCCAGCATGCATATCTTGCGTGGAAGAATTCGAGCACGAGCCTTGAAGAAACCGAAAACCTCCCAGCGCTGCTGTCAAGCGACACCTGTTTTTCCTTCACGCTTACTTACAATCGGAGGAAACCACAGCTTACATAATTTCCCCTTTTTTTAACCCCTCTTGCATTGCATGGCCTAGCTTCATAGGCCGCACAATCATAATTTTCAAGAGGGGCACATGGAGTTAACGATCTGTAACCTTACTGTGACCTTTATATAACGAGGTACTGATATTTGAGAGGGCCATTCATTGGGAAAAAGAAAAAAAATCTCAACCTAAGGGAACGTTTCAGACCAGGGAAAACAGTAACTTGGAGTCGGTGCTCTTTGATTTTACTTGTATAAAAATTCATTATAAAAAGTAATGATCCCAAGAATCCGGTATACGGATTTAGAACCGCATTTTCTTCCGAAACCGGAAATATATGATCTAGAGATGGGAATATTTTCCATCCTCATTAAAAGTGATATACCAATCATCCGTTAATCGCAATATCAAATAGATACGCAAGCCTGCATCTGTAAGCAGTTTTAAAGTATTACAATTTGAATTTTTCTTGCATAATTACTTAGCTACGTTCTCATTAGTTCTAATGATTATACTTACGAAGGAAAAATATTATCAAAACTGGATGGTTATATCACAGAATAGATTTTATATCCTCTAGATATATTGTAACCATTTAACTCTATCAATACGGGACCGTCCAAAACGTCCCTTCAAGCGAAAGACGATAGACGTCCGAATGTCACTCTGAAATTTCCACCCCCTTTCGTTAAGTGCGATTGATTTCACACCCGCAGCGAGTGCTTTCTTCGTTAGAGTGGCTCGCCCAGATGTGTGTGGGGAAGAGGGTAATTTTCTAACAATTCGAACAATGCTAGCTGTCATTGTGGTTTTTGAGAGGGAGAAGGGTTAAATAAGAGAAGACTTTTTGCAGCTGGACTTTACTTCAGAGTTTGAAACGGCGCCGACGTATTTAATACAGCGATTAATTTCAAACAAAATATTGTCCAAACCACATACTTAACCCATTAATGCCTACCGTCCCGTTTCAGGACTTTTCCAAAAATGCATCGTAAACTCACAGGAGTTATTTTTTCAACATAAATTTTATTTAAAAAAAAAGGATTTTTACGTGTTCTTTTCTTTTATATTCAATCGATGTTTGCACATATCAAGCGTTCGGTTGATCACCGCAAATGTTGTTACCCCCGTCACGCCGAAGCACCCGGGGTACTGAATGTTAGTGGCCGCTGCAACAAATCGAGTACTGAGGCCGGAGTCCTAGCACCCGATCACCTGGCCACGACCCGACCTCTCCCGAAGAAGGTACGTACTATCATTGGAGGGAGGTAACACAACCCCCACCATTATTA
>BGPR01010375.1:569-20201 GCA_013235015.1 Araneus ventricosus | reverse complement strand
CCCCCCCCCCCCCAGGCGATCGGTTGTTCGGCATTCGGATAATGTAGCCTTTTTATTTTCAAGTCATATTAGGAAAGTAATTTAATTATTTACGTACGTTTATTTAATTATTTACCAATTATTTACGTGTATTTAACAAATACATCAGTAAATAAAATCGTAAGAATATGTTTTCTTTTTGAAATTTCACATTATTTTAGATTCTGATTGGGGCTTTTTTTTGCATTGATAGGACTTTGTCTGAGTGAGGACGTTAGGCTTAGTAGGGAATCTGCATAAATCTATGTCACATTAGGAAAGTAGTTTTTCGCAACGAGAAGAAGAAAAGGATACGTTTATTTAATTATTTATCAATTAATTTACGTGTATTTAACAAATACATCAGTAAATAAAATCATAAGAATTTGTTTTCTTTTTGAAATTTCACATTACTTTAGATTCTGATTGGTTTTTTTTTTTTTTTTTTTTTTTCCTTCATTAATAGAATTTTGTATGAATAAGGACGTTAGGCTTAGTAAGGAAACAAAAACATAAATTTTTCAGGCACGTTTTTAAAAAGATAATTTTCCAGTTGATTTCAGGATATGTTTCATTAGTGTGCAAAATATTATTGAAAAAAAGGGCGACTCGGGCTTAAAGACCACACTAGAATTTTATAAATGTAAATTATGAAATGGAAAATAAAATAAATCGTATAAATTCTTTTAAAAGTTTTAAAATATAAAATTTTAATTTCATACTTTTTGGAAAAAATTATCCTCAATTTCACCATTAAAGGAAATGATCGTCTTTCTTCCACAAAATTATAGCAAATCGCTTGTACCTCACAAATGATAAAAAAAGATTCATAGAATTTAGCTACGTGAAACGCTTTTCATTACAGGATATGATGTAGGGGAAGGTGGTGTACCTTGGACATAAGTGTACCTTGAACCTATGCCGATTTTAGCGCCATCTGTATAGATGTATACAAAATGTTATATGTATTTTGTACACTTGCCACCAGAGGTCCCAGTGTACCTGAACTTATTTGTCAAGGTGCTCATTTGAATGAATGAATCCTGAAAAAGGAAATTTACCCATCAAAAGTAATTTTTTTCCTGTTGAATTTTGTGTTAATAGTTCCTAAACATACATCAATTACTTTATAATAAAATGCCTAACTTACAAAGCACAGTTTTAGCTATAATAACATGTGTTAGAAATTATGTTAAGTCTAACCTCAATTTAGTAGTCGGCCATTTTCCATGAAATGGCCAAGTGGTGTACCTTGGACCATACCCAAGTGGTGTACCTTGGTGCATGACCACTACATGGTCTACCACTTATGTTGTGGAAAAATGTGATGTAATGTGGAAGTTACCACATCCCATGTTGACTGGAGGATCTGAAAGGCAGCTTCGGTATTTAACATTTGGAATTGGCTTATCTGATTACAATGTTGGTTAAGCCTACTCATAGGAATGAAACTGTTGCTGTAATAATTTTATATTCGGTCTAATCTAAGACCTCATTAAGTAAAAGTGCTCATTAACATTTTTCTGTAGCTAAAATACCAATAAATGTTTATGTTCAAACTATTCGGCTAGATTTTTTAAATCTAGAAATAGCTGGTCCAAGGTACACTACCCATGGTGTACTTTGGTCCTATTTGCACTTTTTTTAAAATTGTAAATAATGCACTGAAATACTTTTTTAAAAAATCTACAAAAAATATATGTGGTGTATAAAGGCCTAAAATATGAAAGAAAAATTGTTTTATTACCTTTCTTTTAGTAATTATCCAATTAAAAATTAAAAAGTAAAAAGGGGACCTAGGTACACCACCTTCCCCTACGTGAATGTAGAGTAGGTTTTAAAACTGTTACCAACTACGTTAAATCTGTTTCCAAAAAACCTGTAGCATTAAGAGCCCCGATGATTGAATTTTCAGCAATATTCAACATTTAAGTTCCTTGTGTGCACTTCACACAGCTGGAGTGAACATGAAATTTAAAAGAACAATGGAAACAGATTTAGTAATTGGAGAGTCATTTTCACCAATATGCGCCCTTCCAATTGCAATTCTTTTTACATAAAAGTAATAACCGTAGATTACCTTAGACGGTACAGTCGGAGTGGTTGGTTGTTTTAGGTTTTATGGCACAAGAGCCAATTTTGGCTGTACTGCGCCAAGTACATGGTAGGGAAACTGTCAGAATGAGACGACAACAGCATAAGTGGATGAGTGGTGTTGGAAGTAGGTGAAGATGATCATCCATCACTGAATCACCAGGAGTGGTTAAAAAAGCTTTCATGGATTAAAATATCATGAAAGAGGTCAACTAAGATCCTAAAAGAGTTTCCAGCTTATAAATTTACCTCCAAGCTGATTTTTTTTTTTTTTAATTTCCTCCAATTTCTGTCCAAATCTCACCGTTCGCAGATGTTTGCATTTCTTTACAATTAAGGTTTTGCTGTTGTTAGATAATAGTAAATTGCTTTAGAAAATTGTGGAAGTTTTTACAACTCCAATTCAAGAATAATTTATTCGAAAATTTATGAAATGAAAATCTGGTGTTCTTCGATTTTACCATTTGTTTGAAGCAGATTAACCAAATTTGGCTCTTGCGCCGTTAAACAGCAAATATCCATATTGGTTAAAATCAGAAATACTTCGCTGTTGCTATTGCAAATGCATACATCATTTCTCATTATTCTGGAAAGTAACATGTGAAAAATATTCATCAGGCCATTTTTGAGAACACATTAAATAGGGGGAGATTGAAATGCGGGAACGTTGATACAGTTCTTAAATTTTGATGATTGGAATGGCTCAAGATGTTCACATCCCCTCATATATATGCCACTGTAACCCTTAGCACACAGTTTATTTTTCAGCCATGTTAAGTCAAAAGTTAATTTACAAATTAATCAAACCGCTAATCTTCCAGTCGAAGTAAATTTTACTCTAAGTACGTGTTGTGTGATTTCTTTCACTAATTGCATTTTCCTGCCAGGGAATCTACTCCAAAGGTAGGAAAAAACATGTATTTTTCTGAACTAATGCTAAATTTTGAGGGTTTATAGCGTTGATTTTGGGTGCCCTCCCCCCCCCCTTGTTTTAAGTAAAAAAGTCTCTTGGGGCAGATTGATACAGTTGACTTCGGGGCACATTGATACGCATCTTCTGTGTGTATCAATGCGCCTTAACAGCAACTACTTTTCAAAATCGTCTTCAGAAATGGAAAAAAAAAATGAAAATGAACTATCTAAGAGAAACGCACAATTAAGTATTTGCTTTCAACAATGAACACGGTTTGAATATCATTGCAAAAATGAAAAGTATTGTTGTAAATTAGGTTTAAAATATATTTTACGAATTTATTAAAATTGGGAAAAAAATGTACGGAAACTTGATTTATATGATCGAAAAGATAATTTTTTGTATTTTCAAATGGTGTGACAATTATTTTTGTGCTATATTATTTTCATAAATCATCAAGGAAGAACGCGAAGATTTCCCTTAATTTTTAATTAATTAAAATTTCCGAAAATGGCTTCGAGGCTCATATTCCCTCCCTCCAAAGTATTTTTAGACACACTCACACACACACACGCACATTCTTCTCTATTGTTTGTAGAGATAAAATTATTTTCTGAGACATTATTGTTTAATTTTTTCAGTCTCGTTAAAAATGTTGAATTTTTATTAAAATAAAAGTTTATTACTTTGTTAAACTTTTGGACCTTGATTTGGAATATAAAGCTTATTGATAAAACACCTTTTGTTTTGATCCCAGACATATTAACCATCTATATTTTTGATATTTCCTTGCGTATCAATGCACCCGTTGTATGGGGAAGATTGATACAAATCAATTTTTAGGAAAAAAAGTGCAATAAATATTTTATTATTTCATTTATGACCAAAACTCGACTAAAACCCTATATTAGATTAAGAAATATATAAATATAGTGTATTAGTTCTAATTGTTTCCGTTGGTCAAATCATTTCTAGTTTTCCAAAAAAAAAGTGTAACAATATCGACAGAATGGAGGTTGGATACGACACTAGGGGGTACGCGAAAAAAAAAAAATTCAAGTGGTACGTGAGGGAAAAAAGTTTGGGAACCCCTGAACTAGGTAGATGTATTTTGCCGTGTGTTCTTGTCACTAAATTTGTAGATCTGTATCAAATTTCGAACCTAACCGGTCAAAGGGGAAGATATCTTAAATTTCTATTTCATTTTCTTCACTATACGACGAAGCTAAATACAAAACTATCTTAATTGTGGAAGTATAAGTAAAGTCTAGGGCTGAACACTTCCTCTGGTTTGTAAAATCATCGGTTATATTACTTTGCTCTGAAATATTTGGAATACAGACAAATATAAAGTGACAAAGCATTTTTTTTCTCGCTAGGTATCAAAAAAGGAAGTCAAACGAAATTTATGTTGATTGTTAAGTTGAAAGCGTATCCAAGATGGCCAATGAATCACTGATGAATATCCGATTTCATCCATCACTGTGGAGGGTAGGGACGCATGACAACTCCCTTGGGTTTAGGTTGGGTGAGAACGATGTTTGGAAACTACAGTTTTGCGGGGAAAGACAGTATTCGACAACAGCACTCACTTTGGAACTATGATAAATTTCTTTAGCACATCGCTATCGAAATTCAAACTTGGAATCGCTGCAACGTGACATAATCTTTTATCAAAAAAACACTATTGTTACAGAAAAATTTCATTCAAAATAGTTAAATTTAAGAATAAATTACGCTAGATAATGAAAATCTCTGAGACGCCTAAATTACTGACATTTATAAAAATTTTCGGACAAGGATTCGATTTTATTTATTTATTTATTTACTAATCCGTAGCACAAATTCATACTAAAAATATGAAAAGAAATGAGTCATCGCTTGATAAATAATTACAATTATATTTTGCTGTATTTACTTTTGTGCAACAATTTAAAAAATGGAATTATACCTTTCGCTTCTCTTTTTTTTATCTAAATTGAAAAGTAAAATCAATTCATATCTGACGAATGAAACGATGCGCGTTATTTCTAAAAATCCTGGTTAATTGTTGGTCAATTTCAAGAGAGTTAGTTTTAATATCGCACATATAAAAAAATTCAAATTTAAATTTAAAAGCAATTTTGAAGAAAGGTAAAAATATTATACTACATTTTAATGCAGTCGAAATAAACTGATGCAAAGTTTGTCGGGGCTGTTGAGTCAGCTGCAAAAGAAATTAGACCACATTGATCTGCAAGTGAATTTGAATACATTCAAAAACATCTTAAGAATAATGTTCTAAAATTTAAACATGCGTGATTTGAATCAGAACATGACCTTTATAAGTCAAATGTAATTACAAAATTGAATTACCCTGAAGATACGATAAAAGAAAGTTTCGAAGACGCGCAAAGGTTCAGGGCCTCCTAGGCTGTTGCCCATTTTGCCTATGAGATAATCGGCCCTGGACTGCCTCTTCATGATAACAATTTTGATTTTTTTTTAAATCATTGAATTTTACTCTGAAATTCACACAATTTCTTTATTCATTTTACACTATGTTCAATTTTACTCCCCACGACAAGAATGCTAAAATTTAAATGTTTTCCTTACACTTTTATCGATCGTTTTAATTATGTCTGTTAACCTTTATTTCCTTCCATATTTTTTAACTTAGTATGGCGCTTAACAAACAATGGCGGAAACCTAAGCCCTTTAATATAAGAAATCCTTCCTTGTACGTCGTCTTCTATAAATGTATTTGGTTGTTTTGCTGAATAAAGGTTTAGCGGCCCTAAATGTGATTTAAAATCGAAAAGTAATGAATAAAAATCACTATTAATAGATCAAAATAAAAACATAATTTATATTATGAAATAATTATAAGGTGTGTTTTATGCATTTATGAAGAAAGAATGCACGCGATCTTGTCTGCGTGACAACACATACAAAGACTTGTACGATGACACTTGGGGGAACATATAAAAATGGGATGATTATTTCGTCTCTCTTACATCAAAATGTCGTATGTCGAAAACCACACATAGCAGAATATACGAAATTTTGATATGACAGCGGGAGCCTCTAGCGACATCTGGCATTTTGCGACAACCTAAAACAAACATATATCACGTGCAGAAATTGGAGAGTAGATATAGCTAACCTATGCAAATGTTTTATATCCATAAAATGTTTTCGTAAATTTCACATTCGACTTTTTAATATAACAGTGACGGTTTGCATATCGCCCGAACCTTATAAAGCGATGACAATAACAAAAATTAAGTAAAGTATACACATATTTCCAAATTATTTTCTCCTCCAAAATGAATTGAAAGGTCAAAAGAATCAAGTTATATCAAAATATTATACAAATAAATAAGGCGAAAAAAACATAAAGAAACAGCCAGCCTTATCGCCAACGGACCACCACCCCAGCAGATTAAACCAAATTAACGGAGAGATCACAGACCTCGAGCGCAGCGGTAATTTTTATCCCGAGCCCACCTCCCACATGCAAAACCCCCGAGCATTCATTATGCCGATCCGAAGGGATCCCCCGCGGTCCGTGTTGCGACGGCCTGTCATCGCAACACTTCCTCACGTGTCACATGCAACCCACGCGCTGGTTGCAGTCGAGAAGGATCACTATTAAGCACTTCCGGAGGTTTACGAACTGAAAGTGTCTGAGTTTTGTTACTGTTTTTGTCTTTCGGGGAATGGTGAGGTTTGAATTCCTACTCAGAGAAAGGATGAAGAAAGTCGAGATGTTTCCAATAAACGCGATAGAGCCGCCAGTTTAATTTCTCGGAATTCAGATAAGGCGCAATTTCTAAGTTTCGCAGGGCTTTGTAATGGAATATCCCCCCCCCACAAGTGGCGTAACGATAGGAAGCAAGGGAGTACCGGTGGCCTGGCCGTCAACCTTAGAGGCACTACGAAGATATAACATTAATTCCCTCTTTTAATTCATTCTCATTCAATTTAAAGTTTGTAATTTAAAATATGACAGGAGGGCGACAAAGATACCTTACCCTTGGCACCATTTACCCTCGGCACCATTTACCCTCGGCACCATTTACCCTTGTGCATCCTCTACACTCCACTTGTCATTTTTAGTCTTAAAAAAGTAAAATAAACGAACTACTGTTAAGTTCCCGACAGCCACCAAGGGTCATATCCAGGGTTACAACAATTTTTTTGGTTGAAATCCGGACAAGCCGAGGGAGGACGGTTGTATGTTCTTGGAGGTCAAAGTATAGTATAAAATTCTAGAAGCTCAAACCAACGACCCTCTTTAATAACACTACCACAGAACTTGAGAAAGAGAAAAAAAATTAAGAAGACAGAAGATGATACAATTATTACTAATGTTTGGAAATTCAAAATTATACTAATGAGAAACAGAATTAAAACGAAACAGCCAGATCTTTTAATTTTCGGTTTGAACTGGGGTCTGAAAATGGAACTTCGTCTACTTTCTCATCATCAATGGATGTAAACAATGAATTTTCTTTCATTGGCGGAATGACGTCAGCTTTTCCGAATACGCTAGATTTTCTCTATAACAACCAAATTCCCTCTCGCCGCATTCGCTGGTGTAAATCCGGGCATTTCGATGATCCGGACTCTAGTCCAGACGTGAGCTTCAAATCCGGACGTATGGTAACCCTAGCATATCCCTTTTGTTGCTACGTCGTCCGTCACTGAAGTGGTCGCACTTACTAGGTCGGTGACACTGCGTGAAAATTATGATATTGCCCCTTTGTATACTATCTTATTGATTAACCGTAAATGAAGTGAACTCTTGAGTTAGTGCCGTAAAGCTTTTAAACCAGCACAATCATGAGTCTCTATATGAAAAGAAAAATATAATTAAGATCTCTAAACAAGCTTTTATACATACTTAATTAAGATGTTAAGAATACAATGCAAATGTCATCAAAATCTATAATTTTGAGGAAAAAATATCGAGTCTAAAAAAATCACAATTTTATATAACTTTTACGACAGAAAGTCTTTCAGATTTGTTCTTCATTAGAAAAGAAAACAATCTTGCAGAACGCGCAGTCAAAAGACATTTACGTTTGTTATTTAGCCTTGCGCTTTTCTGCCTACTTCATGTTCAAAGCGAAGTTTGTAAAGCAATTCTTAAGTTCTTAAGATTTAATTGTATGCTTATAATATTTTTTAAACACTGGGAGAGGAAAACAATTGCATATGGGTACCTTAGTATCACTAGACTATCTCAGAAGACCGGAGAAATAAATATTTCTACGCACAAATTCGTAGTTCGTGTGTTACGTATCCGTACTTTTATACCGAAGAATTTTCGATATTTTACAGAGTCAAAGAGTCTTTAAAATTGAAGATCCGTTTATATAGAAGTTCATCAGAAATCCTTCAAGCAAGTATTCTGTTAGAATAAACACTTTCCTTGTTTAACTGTAAAATTCGATCCAGCAATAAATTGCTTACTTTTCAGCTTGTATTTTACGTTCATAAAATTGATTCACATATTTTTAACATTCAGCATGCCAAATACTCTGAGCCTTAATTTATTTTTCTAAAAGCATTTATAATTTTCAAGGTCCAGATGTTTGATAACGGAGATCTTTAATTTAAAAATATAGTTGGATTGGATAAAAAAAATCAAACGGAGCTTAAATAGCTAACATTCCAACCTAATAAATGGTCCCATTTTAAAATCTTAGGATGAATTTAAGATTTCCATCAGTCAAAACCACAGGCTTCAGGGGCGAATCGAGGGGGGGGGGGGGATCGGGGTAAAGCCCCCCCCCCGAGCGAAGCCAGAATTCTTGATTTTATTTAACATCATTACAATTGTTTTTTCTTAATTTCCCTCTTTTTAAAAAATATTAAAAACGTTTCAATATTACTTTCTGGCTTGACAGGCTCGAAAATTTTCCTACTTGTAGCTTTGACGCTGTCGAAGACATTTTTTGGCTAGTTATTTCATTGTAATTTTTATTAAATTATCGAAAGTGTTGTATTGTTTTTCATGATTTTTATTGTCAGGTGAGTCAAGTCTATAAAGTTAAAGAGTTTTGGTTTACTTTAGCCTTGAGGCTAAGAGTATGAGTGAGTTGAGGCGTGAGTGAGGATATTCATCACGACGATACAGAATTTTTATGACCTTAGGCCCCCCCCCCAGACCCGAATCCTAGATTCGCCACTGACAGGCTTTATTGTCATTTAATGGATGGGTGCAAATAGAGAGAGATAGATAGTAATTCATTGGCATTTTGCTTTGAATTCGCCTCCTCATCAGAGATTCTTAGACGCTTTTTCTGTACTAAGGTAGTTGCATTCATAATGTACTCAAATTCAATTGAAAATACGGGATAGACATAAATTATTGGACCCATTTCAAAAATTAATATAAAAAACTAATAATTTTTTTCAGATAGGTTACGCGTCGTCACGGTGGTAGGTGGCCGTTAATTGTTGGGCATCTCCCATTTTTGAGAGCCATTATCTGCTAAACAACTAAAGCTAGAAGGAAAATAGAAGCATGTATTTCTAGGGAATTTTATGCTCTTTAATTTGTTAAATCAATTATAATTCGAAAACTGAATAGCTTTCGAGATATTCAAGAAAAACTATAAAGGGAAACCAGAAAACGCGCATTTTTTCTGCTAATCGGTAGCCAATGCGTATGGAAATCACTCGCTGTAGCAAATTCAGAACGTCGTAATGCTACGACACCTATCTGAAGAAAATTTAAAATTGCTCTCTCATTTTAAAAAAAATCGCAGTTGTAACATTATTAATTAATTTTTGAAATGTGTCCAATAATTTATGATCACCCTGCACTATATTCATTTTTTTCTGCTATACACTGTAAAAAATATCTGTTTTTTTCCCGGACTTTTTCCGTATATTTGACGGTTTAAAGCCGTTTTATTGACAAAACGGTTTTTCACCGTTTTCCGCTCCAGCCATAAACGGTTTAAAACCGTCAGTTCAAATTCTATTTTTCGTCATACGGTATTGTTTTCCGTACGATAACTTTCCTTTTTCCTAAATGTAATTTTATTGCATTCATTTCATGTTTTTAATAGGGTTCGTGGCGCCACTAGAGCTATAGTGACTTTAAAACTCAAATAGATTATTTTTACTTCACTTTATGAAGTCTCCGGTGTTCTAGTGGTTAGAGCGACTGCATTTTATTTCAATAAACGCGGTTTCGATCCCCGGCTCGGAGGTGTTAGAAGCTTTGTCACCATCTTGCATCGAAATCGTCCAAGTAAGTTCAATTAAAAATTATATTAATTAAACTAATTGAAATTAATAATTAAGCCCTGATTAAAAAATATTCCTAATTGATAATATACATCAGCACATTTCAACTCAACTCGAACAGAAGGAGAAAAACAACTCAAATCAGTCGATGACGTCACTTACTTCGATGACTTACTTTTTACGGAGAAAACTTGATTTCATACGGTAAAAAACCGTAGTGACTACGGTTTTACTTCGTAACTTTTACGGGAAAACTTGTTCCTGTATGGTAAAAAACCGTTGTGCCTACGGATTTACTTCGTAACTTTTACGGTTTTGCACAACCAACCCAGCTGCCAGTTTAAAACCGTAAATTTTACGGGATTTTTTTTACAGTGTAACAAACAATAGCAATGTCTCTTTTTTTCAATTTCAACCTTGTATAACTTTTTCTGTGCTAAAAGAATACATATAAGGCAGTTGGATTCATAATATACTCAAACTCACTTGAAAATACTATAATCATTTTTTCTTTTGTTATAGCATATAATAACGATGTTTCTTTTCTTTTTTTCTTCATTTGCAACTTTGATTGTTGTCAGTAATGGATATCCGAAGATTTAGTTTTAAAAAATGTTTGTTAATTAGTTCAATGAAAAATCTGAAGTTAAAATTCCGAACGGACATGCATCAGTGTAAAATATATGTTAGGAATTCAGAGCCAGCTGTGTAGGTGGTGCTGTGTGTATTCTTTTACTTGTACATAGCCTTACTCTTTCTTTTTACTTGTCATTCTGTAAATAAACCTCATGAAATAAACAGTTTCTATGCTACTCCCGGCTCTGTCAACTCTCAATAATATGAGTCCCAGGCCAACTGCACAATAATCCTCTTCGATATATTTAATGTACAATTCCCAATGGTATTATTAGAACATATAATTTTCCAAATTTCTCTGTGTAACCAAAATAATTCATTAGAAAGAAATGCTGAATTTGACATAGAATTAGGTAATTAATTTATAATCAGTTATAAAAAATCAAAGGAATGTAATCAATTATCAAAAAAATATAATCAAAGATCGAATCAACCTTTAGATTACGGATGGGTGAAATCTCAAAGCATGTTTTGAAAACGGAAAGTCTGTCTTAGGAACATGATAGTGTCTCCTTCCTAATCAAGAGACACTATATAATAAAATCTCTGTGGTCCTTTTCAACCATTAGTAGGATGACCTACTTTTGTCTTCTAATAGAAATAATCAATCAAGACATCACACGTAGGGTGATACAGGCCACGGTGCCCCAACGGGGGACACACGAGTACGTGGATGAGAAGAAGCAGGATAAGTTAGCGGGTTATCGCTTCCCTAGTGGATATGTTACCGTTAAAGTGCAAAATCCGTTAAAGTGCGCAAAAATTTCTTCTTCTCGCAAATTACTAGGTATTGTGCACATTACCTACTAGGTACTTATTTAAGTAAAGAAGATCTTTGTTAAAACAACACTAAAGTTGTCATATATGTTATTTTTTAAGGGCGCAATCGAGGGAGTTTCCTCACTTTAACTAGGTAATGTGCACATTAACGGATTTCGCACTTTAACGGTGGCAGATGTTGATACATAAATGTTGTGGGGTTGAGCTACCTCCACTCCGATGACGGAACGTACCTCCTGCGGGAGGGGTTGGTCTTTGACCAGTGATAACTATTAGGACTCCACCATCAATTTTTGAATAACCTAGCGAAGACTAGAATATTTTCCAGGATGCTTCGACAGAGCTGCGGTAACTCTTTTATGATAGGATAATACACTAAGACAGAGGAATAAAACTATCCACAGGTCGATTGGTTAGCGTATAGAGCAGCTCTTCAGGGGGAGTGAAATCGTTATAGCTCAGTGGTGTAGCAGTTGTGCCTGCCCGTACGAAAAGGAGAATATTCTAGTGGTACAACAACAGCAGTGCCCATAAGAAAAAGGTTAAAACATTATACAATAACTTTATTGTGCCTAACTTTTGCCGTTCTGATCAGACTCCAGTATCGACCCTCTTACAACGAGATCAGTCGGCTACTTTTGATCCTAGAAATAACACTAAAATCCACTTTCGGCAAGAGGTGGCGAGCAGGTTGAGCGAACTTTCAATCTCCATACATAAACGAGACCTATCTATCCGCTGAAACGGACATGAATAAGTATTAGCCATTCCCACGTCGGAAAGGTCTCTCGGGCAGGCTTTTAGGGGTGGTCAGGGAAAAACATTTTTCCCACGGAGCTCCCCACCAATCAATACACGCAAGATTAGGCCTCCCCATGACGCATTCGTTTGCCCACCGAATTAATGCAACAGACACCAGATCTGCGTCGTGCTTCACCGGTGGCCTAAAAGAACCGCAGCCCTGGTGTGGACAGAGTGACAGCTGATTGTGAATTAAGCGGGCAGAGTACCCAAAAATTGGCCAAAATGGCGATTTTTTATTTTTTAGCTCATTTCGTTGCTCTCATCCTTCTACTCAGGGCCGTCTCAACCAATTTCAGCGCCCTGGGCTAAAATAATGTTGCGCCCCATCAGAACAGTTACCAAGACAGAGCCTATGGGCCAATGGAAATACCTAACTCAGAGATTCTCAAACGGTGGGGCGTGATAACACTGAATGGGGGGGGGGCGAGCATACCGAAAAGAAAATATTATTAAAAAATTGATTATTTTACTGAAAGGAAAGTAAAACAAAATACAATCTGACATAATAAAAAATAAAATACACATTTACACTGATATAATGCACTTTTAAATAGGATTGCATCAGTACTGCACAATGCATTTAATAATTAACTTATCAATACTAAAATAAAAACGAGTTTAATAATTATTAGTGATTTATCTCGACGGACTTCTAGCGAAGCCGCGAGAAGCCACTGAATAAAACAGCCCTGCTTACACTCATTAGATCAAAACTCCAAAGTTGTACCTTTAGTATCTCTGAAGTTATTTAGATTTTTATTTGAGAAGACAAATCTCGCCGCCAGAATTGGTTTTTGGAAAACTGACAAGTTTTCGGAGTATCCCTTCTCTGCACAGGCATTTACGCATGCGCATGGAGTTGAACAAGTATGGTATTATACGGATCGACAGAGAGTCAGCCCGTTGACGGATTTGGCCCAAAATTTTATACGGACCTACATTCATGACGATAAAACTGGGTACCAAATTTTATCTATCTGGCTTTTCAAGTTTTTGAGTTATAGCGTTCGCATGACCTCGAACATACAGACAGACAGACTTCCCGTGGACGGATTTTGTCCAAAATTGGATAGAAACCTACAAATTATGTTTAAAGACCACATACCAAATTTCATCCCCGTAGCTCTAATAGTTTTCGAGTTATCGTGTTCACAGACAGACAGACAGACATAATTCCAAAATTGTGTTTTTCGGACTCAGGGAGGTCTAAAACGTAGAGATTCGTCAAAATCTCGAGTTCGAATTTTTTGACGATTACAATACTTTCTCTTTGTATACTTCGCATACGAGAAAGTAAAAACACAATTTTGGAATTATGTCTGTCTGTGAACACGATAACTCGAAAACTATTAGAGCTACGGGGATGAAATTTGGTATGTGGTCTTTAAACATAATTTGTAGGTTTCTATCAAATTTTGGACAAAATCCGTCTACGGGAAGTCTGTCTTTCTGTCTGTCCGCGGTCATGTGAACACTATAACTCAAAAACTTGAATAGCTAGATGAATAAAATTTGGTACACTGTTTTATCATCATGAATGTAGGTTCGTATAAAATTTTGGGCCAAATCCGTCAAAGGGTTGACTGTCTGTCGGTCTCTATAATCGCATACTTGTAAAAATTATATCTCCTAAACTCTTTGGCTTAGATAAATAAAAATTGGAATGATGGTAGCTAGCATTAATTATAGACCTGCGCCCAAATTTCGTTTCAATCGGTTAAGAAAAAGACGTTCAAATTGCATAATTAATTTTTCTAATCCGATTCTCCATACGCATGCGTACTGGTAGCAATCTCTGTGCACGCGGAAGGATTACGTCACTTTTTCCTTGTTTTACTTGCGTACTGGAAGCAATCTCTGCGCATGCGCAATCTAATCTGCGATAACGGAACTAGGTCATTTGCTCCTGTTTTCTCCTCCGCACGCTGAGTTTGCATTGCTAGAGTTTGATAATAAAAAAAAAATAAATATTGCTAAGTTTTAATACATACGCATCTCTTGGAGTATGATTCTTCACCTAAATATTTTACTATCACTAAAATCTACGATGAAAAACTTTCTTTCGAATTTTTTATCCACGCAGGGGGGAGGGAAATGACAAATGTTTGAGAAGTATACGAGAAAGTTTAGGGGAGGCCACTCCCGCTGGTTCTCCTAGTTGAGGTTTTCTTCACTTTCGTCTTTTCAAAAAGCTAACCTATTTTCTTATTTAAGACAGAGCTTTCAAATTTTTTATGCATGCTTATCGTAATGTATAAGATAAAACTGTGCATGCAATAAGCATTCTATTTCATAATTTTGTATATGTACAAGATATAAATTGAAGTACTGTTCTTTATTAATCATTTTTTCACTACATAATAAATTCTACACAAATCTTTATATTTAAATAAATATTAGATGTACCTTAAAATCCATGCTCAGATTTGTGTAATATATTTCATTGAAGCTGCAAATAAAATTTGGAGAAAAAAATATTTATATCTGAAAAGGTATTCGGAAATTTAAAAATCAATTTTAAAAAATTTACTTTTAATTAAACAGGCAGATAAAAGTTATTTTTTTCTCTTCAAGGTGATTTTATTTTAATGTTTAATTTCAGTGAAAACTTCTTCAATGGTACTTAAAATATATAAAAAAAATGTGAGAAGGTGCAGTGCCCCCTTAAGGAATGAATGATGGGAGAAAAAACAGAAATTATGTGAGTATTAAATTCTTAATAAAAAGAAGTTTAGATAAGTAATTAACCTACCTTTATACAAATATTCATATTTCTAGTTTATTATGTAGGATTTAACTTAAAACCACCGAATAACTCTAACAGTATTCTGACGCAGCAACACTATTTACTCAGTGAAAACATAAAGAGAATAAAAGAGAAGGACAGAATATGTAAAACAATTAAACGAAATAATGCAATTAATCCGTATGCGTTCCTCAAGGGGATAGAGTACACGGTAGATTTTGGTTTGCTGCCCAACGATATCAATTAACTGGAAGCAAAAAACTGAAGACTAACTTAAAACTTAATCTTTAACTTTTAAGTATGCTCTTCTTAAACAACATCTCTCTGACGTTTCTCACATCTAAAAATGAAGAGAAAGGGGACGAGTAGTAGCTCATAAATTTGCTCACCATCCTCGTTAGCCCATGATGATAAAATTATTCTTCAATCTTAGAGTTTTGCTAAGAGAACGTCAAATTTCAAAATTATAGAAGAAAATGTAGTGGATTTAGACATATATGTTATTAAATGATATTTGGCAACGATTTTTTGCCTAATTATAGCACACATATTCTTCGAAAATACTGCTGAAGTACATCTATCATGTTAAAAGTCTTTATCCATGTCAACCTTTATTATCAGCATTTACAATTAAAATTTTTGAAACCTTTTTTCAAATCATCTTATTATTTTTCTTATCTTATTATGTACATCGGGAAGTATAGATGGCGCTGATGCCAATTTTAGGGGCGCCATGGAGACAAAACACTACTGTAATTATGTCAGTTTTTAAAGTAAAATATGATTAGGGGCTTAAAAATAATACCAGGCCCCGGAGGCGCGGGCAAACCGGGCAACTGCCCATGGCGCCAAAGTCCGGCGTGGCGCCAAAGCAGGAGTGTGAAGAGAAAAAAAAAATGGTTTAATAGATTTGAGAAATAAAATCATATATTTTAAAATTTGTTGAATATATTATTTTCGTTTCAATAAGACCATTAATAATCTTAAGCATAGCTGAAGTTTAAAAATTCTCACCATGATATTTTATGTTTGCAGATAAAAATACATTTTTCTAAGTAAAAGCTTGTTTGACATTTAGAATTCAGATATTATAGAATTTTTAAAAAATTCGTTGGTTGGGGTGGGGGCGCCATATTTTTGCCTTGCCCGGTTGATAAAGTTACTTCGGGCCGCTTCTGCCAGCCCAGAGGGTCATTTGCCCTTGCTAAGCAAATGACGAGTGGTGAGAAAAATCATATTTTTTGGGCGCCACTTGCCCACGCTGCGCCACTGACCATGTTGAGAAATTGTTAATATGTTTGCATAAAATAAATAAAAATATTAAAAAAAGAGGAATAAAAAGGTAGAAGGGTAAAAAATTATAGTAGACAATGACAAGAAGTAAGAATCTGGTGAATGATTTCATCAGAGGCCAGACATTCATGCAGATTCAAAAATGGAATAGGTTTTCTGTAGAGGAAAAAGACTTTAAGGTCTGAATTTAATATCCTCTTTTGGCCTGAACCTAAACCGGAATGTATTGGAAAGAAAAACATTTATCCACAAAGAAGAAATTTCTTCCAATTAAATTGCTTCTATTTAGCTTTCTGTCTTTTTAGATATTCTTGCCTTTTTGTCTCTTTAGATATTCAATGCTTAATATGTTTGCGACATTTTTTGAAGTCAAATAGAATAAGAAATATCATGCCCAGGGCGCCGTTTACGCAAGTTACGATATGTAATTAAGATTAAAGTGCTACAAGTGCTTGAAAATATATCTACCCCGAGCAACGCCGGATATATAAGCTAGTCTTTTACAACTCAAGAACTCATTTCTATTCTTAAGCATTTCAATATTGATGTGGGCAATTTTCATGAATTCTCATAAAAAAATTGGCACTGCAAATGTGCCAGAAAGTTTTGCGTTGATTGGGGGAGGGGATGAGGATATTCTTTTGAGACAACCTTTAAAGAATCATTGCGCAAATGCAAGGAAAACGGTGAAAATAAGTAACATTCGCGAATCTTCTTATGAAAACTAACTCTTAATTAATATTTAAAATATTACTAATTAATTTAATATAATATTACTAATTAATATTTCAAGAAGATGCATGTAAGAAATTTGATAACTAATAAAAGAGTTTGTTAAAATTTTAAATACGTAATAGTACTTAAGGAATTATTTTTATAATTTCAAATAAACAAGTTGGGAAAACCTTTCAGAAAGAAAAGAAGTCATGATTTAATATTTAATCTCTATTAACCGAGTATTCTATTATCCGAGGTAATTACGGTCCCAATCAGCTCGGATAATCGAGCATCTGCTGTATACGGATGCATATCGAGCAGGAATGGCGCTAGAGTTTGTCCGACGGGGGGGGCACGGTCTCCCCTACCTGCTGGACGGGGGCGGGCGAGTGTACTGAAATTGCTCTCAAATTTTCGCCAGATTATTATTTATCAACTACAGTTGAATACCCCGTACAAATAGTTTCCCCGATGGGATACAAAATTTTTCCCCGACAGGGGGGCACAGCATCCCCGACGGAGAAGCCCTGGCCCCCCGATACCCCCTCTGGCGTCACCCCTGATATCGAGGGTCTAAAAACAAGGAGTCATACTCATGTGTACCCTGAATGTTCTATTTCCTTCACAATTGCAAATACTTTTGAGTCTCATTCATAAATAAAATACAAATGAGTCTAAAGATGTAATAGCAAAAATTTCATTTTGAATAACGATTAAGCAACAAATTCGTCAAAATGAATCATGGCGGAAACGAAATAATAGATTAAATCCATTAACAAAAATCATAATTTCCGTCACTTTCAGATAACAGAAGTATTTCTTTAAAAAAAAATCCAGTAGACGCTCACCATAAAAAGCCATGCCACTCCGTGTTTCCAAAACCATTAATTCTTTTCTCTCCCTTCCCGCCATATAAAAAGTCCTTCCTCGACAAGACGAAAATATAGCGGAAGTAAACACAAATCGGATTTTCTCTCGAGACGGCACCCCGCTATTCATTAAAGGAGACAAAAAACTTCATAACCAGCCAAAAGACAAACGATAAAAAAAGGGGGCACTTGTTTGATGCTGAGCAGACGATAGTGAACGCTCGGAATTCCCAGAGCATCGGATGACAGGCACCCTGAGTCACCCAAAAACTTCCCACCCTCGCAAATTATTCGAATGGGGGAGGCTCTGATCCCCCTGTTCCATCTCCCCCGTGAGTCACGTGCGTGGGTGGTGTGGGGGGTCGTTTGTAGGGGAATGCATGGGGAGTACAGCCCACCTGCTGCATTTCACGGAGAAGTATTGACGACAGCATGATATGGGTCGTTCATTAGGGGAAATTAGAAGAAAATTTCATGTTCACTTGGTGACAAAATCTTACGAACATCATGTTTTGAACTGTGTATGGAATTTATCAACGAGTTTTAACCCTGTAAACGGTCTAACCGATTTGATGTGATGAATTTCACTCCTGAGCAATGGTCTTTAAAAGAAGAATTTTGACCTAAGAATTCTTTTAAATATGAACATTTCTTTTAACCTCAAGATTTTGAGAAAATGTAGGAATAAATATAAGTGAGGCGCTTTGGAACATAATATAAACAACGGGAAAATTCAGTTCAACCATTTGGAGAGATACGCATCTGTAATAACATGGGCGTTGTAGTTGCGTTAATTTAGTTTAATGTAGAGTTCCTTTAACTTTGACTCGCGAATACTTTTCGAGCGGAAAAAATTTCTAAAACTCCAAATTTTTAGAAAATTGCGAAGACCCCAAAGTTTAAAAATATTTTTTTAAAAAAAAAATCTGGAATTAATGAAGGACAACTATAAGGAAAATGAATTGCTAATTGGTGTTTCGCGAATTTAAATGAAATCTTTTCAGCTAAATTATTTTTGTAACTGTTTTTCCTTACAAACGTTGAAAATTCTGAGACACATGATTTTCGCAACCTCGCTTGAGGTCTTGATCGACAGTTTCTGACGTGATTTAGTTCGACTAATGCCTCTCTTTAAAGCCACGATAGGTCTATTTTGGTATGAATCTTGTACTTTCAAACCATGGTCAGATGATGAGGATATCATCGAGCCATGCCCACCCCCTTTAAACTTCAGGATCACATCAGCTGGAGGACGTTTAAGCCAAACAGCTCGCATCAGGACCATTCGTGATGAGTAACTTTTGTGGTGAAAGTTTTTCGAGAATTGAAATTCCTTAAAAGTTAGGAGCTGAAAGGAGATTTTCGATTCCTAACTTCGATTGCTTTTTAACCTATGTATGTGACACTTAGTTGGAAAGAACTCAGTCTTTTAGCTGCATTCTTTTCCACTCTCTTTCATCCTTATAGTTCCAACTCTTGTGAAATTAGAGAAGGAAATGGCGGGGGGGGGGGGG
>BGPR01010374.1:0-49097 GCA_013235015.1 Araneus ventricosus | reverse complement strand
ATTAACTCTATAGTCTATAGTGACTATTAACTCTATAGTCTATAGAGGCTATTAGTCTAGTGTGTCTATGTGACTCTATCTATGTAAAATTCTTCGTGATTTTCAAATAACCGTAATTACAAATTCAAAAATTATTTTTGCAATCTTCAATGTCAACCTTTCTTTGTTAAATGAAACTAAAACACACTTTCTATGTTATTTGGTTGCGCAGCTATAAACGTTTAACTTTAGCACAAAATTCGACGTAATTCAACAATTCGTGAATGATATTTTGCGTGAACGATGATTGAATTGACTTAGTCTGCGTGCGCGCGCATCGGTCGCTGTGACGTCATCAAAATTTTTTGTGGTTTTAATCAACTTTGCAGCTCGACTGTGACTAAACCGTAATTCTAAAATTCTTTTTGCAATCTTCAATGTCGACCTTTCTCTGTTAAATGAATCTAAAACCAACTCTCTATTTATTTTCTTGCGGATCTATAAGCGTTTAAAAATACCACGAAAAGCCTCATAATTTTTTCCTTTCCCGATACACCGTTAGACCACTTACGTCAGAAAACTATATCAGTCCATGTAGAGAGTTCGTAACATTCTCGAACCGAAATGTCGACCTATACTTGATTGAACAAACGCTTTCGTAAAAGAGTAAAATTTGTTTTATAAACAGCATAAGCTAGTTTAAGT
Source organism: Araneus ventricosus (assembly GCA_013235015.1). Taxonomy (NCBI): domain Eukaryota; kingdom Metazoa; phylum Arthropoda; class Arachnida; order Araneae; family Araneidae; genus Araneus; species Araneus ventricosus. Next base: position 48,413 of record BGPR01010374.1, on the reverse strand, counting down.
TCTCAGGTTTTTAGATGTAAATAACAAAACAATGAATTTTAATTTCGCACACTTTAAATAATAGTGATTTATCATAATTCAGAGATCAGTACTTATAGAGGAATGATAAGTATTCTAAGTTGAAGCATGTTCCGAGGTACAAAAATATTTTATTACGATTATTTAATTCCTTTAATGCGTCTACATTTTTTTTTATGCCATCTAATTTACATTTTAAATGCTCTCCGATTCCAAGGTTTTGTAGATCTTGTCTCCTTCTCAGTGTCGCCATCTACCGACACATTATAGAAACTTTGAATACTATTGAAACTTGAAAGACATATATATCTATATAAAATATAGTAACAGAGTATTTATAGTTTTAAAAGATGATTGGACACCAATAGTATTTTTCGAAACTTTTTTGGAGAAATATCTGCTACTCTTTGAGAGTTTTCTAACACAATTATGCGACATTATCTGAAAAACACTCTTTCTTTTTTCTAAAATAATTTTCTCTTGGTTTGTCATACGCACTTTCTCGCTATTTGTTTTTTTTTATTTTCTCGTATACGAAGAGAAAGTATTGTAATCGTCAAAAAATTCGAGCTCAAGATTTTGACGAATCTCCACGTTTTAGACCTCCATGAGTCCGAAAAACACAAATTTGGAAGTTGGTATGTAGTCTTTAAACATAATTTGTAGGTTTCTATGAAATTTTGGACAAAATCCGTCAGCGGGAAGTCTGTATGTCCGCAGTCATGCGAACGCTATAATTCAAAAACTTGAATAGCTAGATGGATAAAATTTCGTACACAGTTTTATCGTCATGAATGTAGGTCCGTATAAAATTTGGGCCAAATTCGTCAAAAGGTTGACTGTCTGTCGGTCTGTATAAGCGCATCTCCAAATAGTCCGTTATCTCCACGCGCATGCGTATTGAGCGCAATCTTCTGTGCACGATATTTATTGACTCCTGCTTGTCGCTTTTTTACATCCGTTTCTCCATGCGCATGCGTACTTGGTAGCAATCTGTGCACGCGGAAGGATTGTTCTTGAGCCAAGAAAGAGTAGAAATCGGTATTCATTTAATCGAAACGCATCTTTTTGAATTTGATTTTTTACCTAAATATTTTCTGATAGTCATTGGATCCTGGGTTACAATAGGTTCGAATTTTTTTGTCCACGCGGGGGGAGGGGAAACATCACCTTTTTCGAGAAGTATACGAGAAAGTTTAGGGGAGACCACTCCCGCTGGTTTTTCTTTTTTTTTTTGTCTCCTCTGATTTTCTCTTATGATTCACGAATCTTGAAATCCAATTAATTAAAAAACAAGTTGCTCAATAGAAAGAAGAAAAGAATTTATGTAATAATAAGAATTTGTGATAATTTTTCTTAGTATGTGATACTGTTATTTTCTTACCTCATAAGCTTGGTGTTCTCCAGGTGTAAAGTATCTAAAGCATCGAGAGATTGTGGTGGCTGATCAAATAGCTGAATGAGTGTTGTGTTCTTCAAGTAAAGAGACTTGACAGGCACTTTTTCAAATATTTCATAAGGTAAATATTGGAGAACTGAAAACTGGATATGGACCTAAAAGAGAAAAAAACAATTTCATTGTAATCGTATCTATAAAAGTCATTTGTGTCTTTACGAATAATAGAATGCAAAAATTTAAATACCTCATTTTGGTGTGAAATAAAGTTACATTTTGAAATTTAAATACCTCCATTGTCGTGAAATAAAGTTACATTTTGACTAATAATGAAAAGTGAGTACCTCCCTTTACCTATGAAGAACCATTGATTATTCAATTAATTTTTTTCCGGTTGTGTAAATTCTTTCCTATTTTATTTCTTAATTGTTTTATCAAGACATAAAAAATATTTTGAAAGATATTGATAGAAAAGAGAATTTAATGCACATTCCGTACTTAAAAAAAAAATAAAAAAATTAATTAGAAAGAAAAATTAACCAATTACTGATCAACGGACAATCATAAATACGTTTCCCTGAAGTGATCAATTTTTTATATTACTCGGTTACCATACATATTTTAGAATTATTTATCAAAGCATTATCATTTTAATTGCTCAACTCAAATTATTATTATTCTATTGCAAGATTGTATGGGCATTTAACACTAAAAGTGGTTATGGTGAGACTAAATTGCTGGAAATGTTGTTCTAATTTAGTATGTTCAATAATATCAACTAACTCATCTTTGATACATACAACATTATGCAGACATTATTATATATTTTAATGTTTCTTGCTCAGTGGAAAATCGGTATATTCAGCTTCTAATGAAGTATTAAAAATTAATCAACTTGAATAATTTCTAATAATTTGATTTGTATTCCACCATATTACACAGTGTATAAAGGCTACAGTGGCCTGACAGCAAAGTTTTGAATTTGGGAAATAGAAGGATGAGATATCAATACCAGTTTCACCTTTAGGGTATCAAATTGTTACAAATTCACTACCTTTTTACTCAAATTTTACAATGCTCTCTTTTTTACTCCAAATTTTACAAATTCGTAACTTTTCACTAAATTATTTAAAATGTCAATCTTTTCAAAATTGGCACCTTTTAATCAATTTTTTCAAGTTGTCAAGCATTTTTTACTCAAATTTTATAAGATTCATTAAAATTAGCAGGCTATATTTCTTCCCTGAAAGAAATTTAATATTCTTCGTATTATCTTTCAAATAATGTTTATTACTTTTCATTCTCTTATCCACTTACATTAACCAAATGCAGTGTCAAATACACTTAATGTTTATATATGTACTTTGAGGATTTGTAAATAGATAATGTCGACAGCTAACTCACAAGCGTACGTTAATTGCTGACGAAAATATTTCTGAAATGAGAATACAAGTTAAAAGAAAATTTTAAAAACAACCCTACTCAAATATGAAAAGTTTACTAATTTATGTCTGAATTATATATATATATATTTTGAATTATTGATGCATCTTCCGTTGAATGACTTCTACAAAATAAAAACAGCAGTTGGGAAACTGAAAGCGAAACCATGTCCAAATAATATGAACGATAAAAAAAGGTAGGTAGGAAACAAATTAGAGAGCGAAGGTCATCCTTCAGTGGAAGGAAGAAAAATTTTAACAACCACACCATGCTATTGCAAAAACCTGTCTGTAGAGTTAGCAGCTCATGGCCACAAACAGACAATGGGAGAAGATTAAGTTTTCGCCTTCCTAGAAGCGTCATCTAACTATTTATCTGATTTTTCTTTAAATAAAAATGGGATGTTGTTTAGAAACCCTAAAAGGAATTTCTTTACCGCAAATATATTATGTTGTTTGTTTCTTTGATTAAGCTCTTCTTCATATGCACTACGAAGTCATTTGAGATCCACACTAAATAATTTAATAGTTAGATAAGATAATTGCAATCGTTCTTTCATATTGAGTTGAGATTTTCCTGGAACGATACAGAACATTTTCTACAATGGTGATAACCATCTAGCGTAGTAATTTTTTAAAAATTTATTACTATAATACCATAAATATTTTTATTAGTTAGAGAAGAAATTGCTGGAATAGTCTTATTAAGTTGAGTGAGATTTCCCTGAATAGGCAAATCGTTTTCATAATGGCGGGTCAATGATAGAAATTAGAAATTGATTTTTTGATTTTAATTTAATACCAAATGTCTTATTAGTTAGACAAGAAATTGCTGAACTGTTATTTCAAGTTGAGTTGAGATTTCCTTGAACGACAAAAAAACATTTTCTACAATGGCGGTGTAGATAGAAATAGAAGTTGATTTTAATTTTAATACTTAGTACTATAAATAATTTATTAGTTAAAAGCAAGAAATTGCTATGAATCGTTCTTTCCATGTTGAGGGTGATTTCCAGAACGACAAAAAAAACTTTTCTGCAACTAATGGTGGTTAAAATGATAGAAATAGAAACAGATTTTTAATTTTAATTTACATAATACCATAAATAAATGAAAAGAATATAAAAGATTATTTTCTCAATAAAGTTCGAAATCTCAACGACTCATCAGGATATTTGTTTGAAAAAAGATGAATTGTTCCATATTAGACTCCTCAAATAGCTATTTCGTGTTGATTTCTGGAAAACATTCCTTAGTATTTCCGTATGTCATCATCGTGGATTTACCAAGAAGAACTGTATACGGACCACTCGCATTCCTGGTAAGGCTGTACATCGATGGGCTCTGGGCAACCTTTCTTCAGTGGGGGGATCTACAGTAACAACTGTTGCCACTAACATCACCAACACACATACAGGTTTAATCAAGTTAATATTTTCTTTTGAACAAATATAATTGAAAAAATCGTATGGTATTCCCTAAACCTATATTTTTTCTAAGAACTTTTGAAAGTAATTTCCTTTTAATACGATTGCTTTTTCTTTATAAATAGATCCACGTTCAATCTTAAAGTTCATTGATTTAGTTTGGATCTCCACCGTTATGTTTTAGTAAAAGAAAATGTGTTTTATGTGGTCAGCTTTGTGAGAAAATGTGGGAGTATGCAGATAATTACCTAGTGTCTCGAGATGAATCTCTTGCAGCTGAGCTTATCACCTTTATCATTTCATGTATAGCAAAGAAAAAAGCTGCTAGATTATCTTGTAAGTGTTCTTGCTATTTAATTAATAAAACAAAAATATTGGAATTACATATAAACCTATGTATCATTTTTTTTTTGTCATTTTGCTAATATATTTAAATTAAGAAATATTAAACGTTAATAATCTAACTCTCGATTCTTTGGGAATTGGAAAATATACTATTTAATAAAATATATATCGTAGCATAAAAAAACATTATAGTATATATATATATATTTAAAGTAATTCCTTAACATTAAAAGATAGCATGATGAAAACTGATTTACTTTGCAGAAAATAGGTTCATTTAATTCCAAACTTACATTATTTTTTTTTCAGAAAGTTTTATAAATTTGAGTAAATAAGGCATGATGAGGAAAATAGTAAAAGAAAATAATTAAAAAATTAACCTTTAAACCATTAATTGTAACATTAGAAGTTTCATTTAAAGTTTCTTCATTAAAAAATATTTCCTGTCAAAAAAAAATTAGTAGTAACTAATTTTATTAATTAAATTAAATTATCAAACGCAAATGAAAAAGGGATAAAGGTATTGATGCAAAATATTTGTCACTGCATTGTAGTGAATTTCTGCGTATTTTAGAATTACCTCGAGTAAAAAGTTCATGATAAATTTCATGTCTAGGATAGTTATCAGTAGCAAATCATTTAAATAATTTTAAATTTTAGAAAGATATGCATTTTACCGAATTACTTAATGTCATGTATATTTATCATAAGACTGTAAAATAAGTGAAAAATGTGAAAAAAGAATTACGAAACTTTGATTAGCTATGTTGTCTGTTTAGATGATTCTAAAGTGTTTGATATTTAAAAAATTACATACATTTTTGTAAACACAAAAAAAGTCAAAGCTATATGGAACCACCACTCATTTGATTTCATGCTTATAGGATTACATAACTTCTTGGAGGCATTATTTGTATTATATAATAAATATTTATTGGCTAGGAGCTAAAGTAAACATGAAAGACAAATTTTTAAGGGAATAAAAATTGATAACTTTATTCTTCTTTTGTTTATACGCGGTGTTTCTGTGCAAATATTAGAATTTCTGAGATAAAAAGTCTAGACGTCACGTTTAAATGTTGGCGCCTACCGTGTCGAAAATGAACGATCTTCACGTTGGACTAGAAACACATTTCCCTACTTCACCTGTTGTTTATGAAACGGGTTCTGTAAAAAAAAAATCCCTCTACAAATCTTTTTTGCGGAAGTTCGGTATTCAGGCGAGAGATATTAGTGTACGGAATGCTCTTCAAGACTATAGGGAGAATTCCGTTGCGTTTTCTCACGTCTCTTCACTGTTCATGCAAGTTTATATCCACAGTTCAATATACGAGATGAATATCGGCCATTTCCTCCGTTTATGTAATCTACCAACGTATTGTTACGAATTTCGCCCCGTGTGTGTGCGGTGAAACACAGTCCAACAAGCAGGTAATGGAGAATGATATTCCGGAAAACGCGAGGTGTAGGAAACAGGAAAAACAGCTCTTGCACAGATTAGCAATACAAACAGATAACAATTCACTAGTAATAATAACAACAGCAGCAGCACATATAATATCGCTCGGCGTCTAACAGCTTATTAGCTCGCACTGCAGAAAAAATTTCTAAGAGAGATTCGAAAGACATTCGCAATCCAAAGGTGATCCCAGTCGATCAAAACACACACACACTACTCTGCGAACCGAGCATTGTCCTTTTACAGTCTCCCGGACAGGCCGTGTCGTCACATGGAGACAACTGGATAAATCCGGATCTCTGCCTCTAATAGAGATATCAAGAAAATTTCGGTACTTTTGAGATCCCACTTTTCGCCGTCAAAATTGTCGGCCAGGTAGAGGTCGATGGCTCCATTCCCCGGCATTTCCATAATACCTCTGTATACTCTCCTCCCAATCATGAGACCAGCATTGCTGGAAAGTGACATTCCATGTTCGTAACAGTATTATAACCGAATATGACTAGAGGAAGATGGTTTTCCTCGAGAATGGTTTGAAAATTCTATAGCCGTATAGAGACATCTAGAAAGTCAGTATGGTTTGACACGTTCACTCCGGCGCTACAATTCATATTTCTCTCCCATGGACGGCTACTCTAAGAGAGCTTTGTTTTATCGGGCGGCGCAGAACTAAAGTGAAAAATGAAATTTTACCGCAATGATAACCATTGCTGCTCTTTTGTTTCTGTCATATTTTTACCAAGACTTTGTTTGAAATGTTTAAAAAAATTGCATAGAAATAAATAAGCAATTTTGTTTATAATATTGAGTCGAAATGAAATAAATCCTACTTTTTCAATAAATGTGTATGTTAAATTTTCATTGTTTTAATTTTCAATTATATGAACATTTTTTCTAGTTACTAAACGAACTAAATTATTGGTGGTACGCACCGCCTGATGAAGCATTCAAGTGCGAGCCACCTTAGGTACACGCTGCCTGGTGGGGCATATCAGTACGAGTCACCAGAAGTAAGCGCCGGCGTGAACGTGTTAATTAAATTAAAACCCATTTCTGAAGTTACACAATGGCTATTTTGGGACCAGCTTCGTTGTCCGATGACAAGTTTGATTGATGTCCTAGTCTCTAAACTTCCTCACCGTCTCACCGTGTCAACGCTAAAACGCTTGCCTCATGATGGCAATTGAACGAATGCAAGGACGCATATACGAATAATTTTCGGTTGAGTTTTGTATAGAATCCACAGTAGGGTCTTAGCCCAGTGAAATTGGGGTCTGATCAGATATCACAAGACATAGCAATACAGTATATAAATTTTAATTAAGTTTCTTGATTAATTGACTTTTTACAAGAAAATTTACAGAGATGAAAAACATTCAAATAATCTGCCTAACTCCGGATGAGATGTCAAGAGTCAAAAGTCAAAAGTTCATAACTGGATGCAATCGCAGTTATAAGTGTGAGTGTACTCGTAAGTAATCGATTAGCAATCGATTTAGAAAACTGATAAAGTTCAATCAAAAGTTCAAGTAAGGCGAGTTCAAAATCCGAAGGCCGAAAATAGAAATTTGAGGTATTCTAACGCTCAAATAGTCGAAATAACTACCAAAGAGTTATGTGACTTACCAAGGTAGGTTATTGGCAGTGAGGTATGGCACGCTCACTAGTTCTGAGCAATTCTCAAGGACTTCTCGGATGCTTTTCCAGCTCTCCAAAGAGCTATCCAGCCAAGGTTTGGCTTTCGATTTTCACGGGACTAGGCGCCCGTACAAGTGCAGGATCTCCCCGCTGGTGTGGCGTGGAAGTTTGGAGAGGGGGTGCCTGCTCAGGTGTCGTCCTCGTCATCTGACCGTGGTTCAAAATTACGAGGTCCTTCCTAAAATAGCTCTCGTGTTGCTTCAGAAAGGGACGTTAATATAACTAAACTAAACTAAACTAAACTAAAGTGTAGGATTTCGAACTGAGACCTGACTTCTAATCTTCACGGATCTCGAGAATCGAGATCCGAATCCGAATCAAGCTCCGAATTAAATCGAGTCTCAACTCAAGTCCCTTTCTTCTTCCAAACTCCAAACTTAAATACCCCTTCGTACGACCCCTCTGAGGCGTGGCCGAAAGGTTAAGTCTTAGTAATTTGTCCGGTGGTTAACCGCGGTCACCAACCGCGAACCACCGCCTCCTATTCTCTTCTCAACATTCGCAGAGGGCTGAAACTTCAAAGGTTACTTTGTCGGCAAGTCAACATGTCGCCGCGCCCGGGAGGTCCGACGCGTGTGCCTTCAGGTTGCGTAAGCCAGGGTGTATTTTACGACTTAAGATAACGTCGCGGCTCCTTCTCTTCTACCTTTTGGCGAGATCGTTGTAGGTCTTTTCCTGTGGGAAACTGTGGGACCGGAGACCTCACACCACTTTCCTCTAAACCTGTACTTTACCACCAGGACACTGAGGCCTTTCTTCGTAGCAAATAGTAAGTAGATAGCTCTTGCATAGCTATCTAATTCCGAATATTCTTTCAGCAAGATTATTTCTCACGTAATTTTAGGATCATCATGCATAAATTAGTAAAGAGAATTTTCCTAATTAAGTACTCTCCGCAGCATACAGTTTGGATGTCTCTAACGGGTTATTTGTTTTTTCTTTATAGTAAAGTTGAGTTTCAGTTTTTTTTATTTGCCTTTCATGCTTTTTTGACCGTTAACACCACTATCAGTTACTCTTCCACCAAAGTGAACCCCAGTATCTAGGTCTACCACCTGTCTCAATTTTTTGAAATTTCAAAGAGGAAGATTCAAGTGAATTCTTCGCCACACAAAATGAATATTTCTAATTTTTTTTTCACATCTGGTCGTAGCACATGGTCTCATGTTCATATCAAAAGTTTAAAAAATTCAGAAATACCCATTATTGATTGTGAAAAATTGAGTCGAATCTCCCTCTTTGGAATTTCAAAAAATTGAGATAGGTGGCTTGCCATCCTTAAATTAAAGAAAGTTCTTGAAAATTAAATTTTAGAAAGTTAGAAACGCCGCACTTAAGTTCCACTCCAACTTACAGAACCGCATATTTAAGGATCCTACATAGTAGGGAATGAAGTCACTTCTCATTGGCTCTGAGCGTCACGTGACTTGGTTTGATTCTTAATGATGTCATATCAACGCGCTTAGGCTGGATGTTAACTATTATTTTGTCTTCCACTATCGCATCATGGAGAAATCATAACTACTTTCTAATTATGATTATTTGGGTGTTTCTCAAGCAAATGAAATATACTTCTTTTGAATAAAACAAATAAAGGACGAACTTTCAGCAGTGGTAAGTACTCTTTGGCATCACATCGTCATTAAGAAGCAAGCCAAATCACGTGACGCTGAGAGCCAATGAGAAGCGACTTCATCCCTACTATGTAAGGATCCGTAAATATGCTACAGAACCCATTTCTCTTACAAAGCAAACTATACTATACTAAGAAAACATGGCTGTTAGAAATACTTCTATTGGTAATCCATTTTTGCTTGTTTCATAATCCTTCTGGACTTCTATCTTCAGCTTTTGCGTATAAGTAATAGGATAATAATCACAGAGCGTATGAGTCGTCTTTTCTTTTTTTTTCATGTTAAATTCAAAGGCTGATACTTCATGGTTATGTTTAAAATTTCTTAAACTACATGCATATTCTTAAGATTTCTCAGACTTGATTGAAAACAATAAAGATCCGAATATTCAGTTTAGCCTTCAAGCAGTTGAGCGTGTGCAAGATGTACTTATAATATGCATCGTATTACATATTTATATCGTGTTATTTTAAAAAAATAAATGGAACATTTATTTATGCAATCTATATTTATTAACTTTATATTAAAAAATAATATATTAATGAAAATTGCACTTAAATTAATAAAAGAACTATATAAATACGTAATAAGGTAAACGATATAAGTATCTCCTATATACGAGGACCTACTGGAGTGTTAAAAGCTAATATTTAAGGTTTTGAATCCATTAGACCAAAACAACTGAACACTTAGAGGGTTAAATCGACAGGGGCTTGACTTAGATGTTCTATTCGGAGCACTGCAATGGACGAACGGCAGAACCACACTGTGATACAGTTTGTGTTTTGCTTTGTCATATAGTGAAGATAATCGAATACTCATTAGGACCTATTTTCTTCGATTGATTCGATCCAAAGCGTGGCATGGATGAGTTTTGTTTTTTTGTTTATTTGGGGTAATGTTAGAAATTCTGCTATGCCAAACAACTTCCGGTGTAATGCGTCGTCAATGCTGATCTTCGAAATTTGAACACTGCTTGAAGATGTTCTTTAATGCCTCAAGTTTACAGTTTTTAATGTTATGGCTTAAGGAGACCTTGAAAATATTAAATTTTATATTTCTATTACTGTTCTCTCGATGTTTACTTAAGATAAAAGCCTCATTTTGCGGAAAAGCTGTCATAATGGTTCATTATCGCACTTTTTAGTGACTTGTAAGGCTTGCTTGGCGCTTCTATCTTTGACCTACCGATTTATCTAAAAACAACGGCTACATTTGAAATTTAACGGTTTTAAGAGCGAAATAAACGAGCTCAATGAGCACAGAATTCAACGCTCTGGTGTAAAAAACAAAGAACTGGTTCCAGTTATGTGCTTGATACCGTATCCAAATAGAGTTGGTGATTGATGAAATCCAAGGGATACCGGAGAACGGTCTTTGAATCCAAAATAAACAGAACAGAACAGAAAACTGATACATACATTTGCAATTTTGGTGTCCAGATAATTTACTATATTTCATTTATCTTAGCTGTTGTGTCTTGGAGTGGTCGTGTTGACATACGCTCGGGCAGACAAACACACAATTATCCATGATATGATGGATTTAATCCAAAATGAAACACAGTTCTGCATTTTTAAGTAAAATATTGTATAATAATACTTGTCTTGTTTATTGCGTTACTCATTTATCGCACTCGCATACGCACTAATAGAAGCATCAACTTTTTGATAGATTTTATAAGAAAATTTATACAGTTCTGGAATTCAAGTAATAAAACCAATGCAAGTTAACTCGTTTCGGTTTTGATTTATCATGCTGACATGCATGCGAAAAAAAAACACGTAATTCCAAGAATGTTTTTAGGTCTTGAGCAATTCTAAAACAGGACTCTTTGAAAACTCGAATTTTTTGGCTATTAAACTATTTTGTTTTCGTAAACTTTGTTTACCATAAAGTAACTGAAGGGCATAAGACTTCCATATTTCAGCGGAATCCATTTCTCAACAAGGTGAAGAAGCGGTCTCGCAGAATTTTAGAAGAAAGCAACCTGAACAAAACATTTCTTAAAATAGATTTTTTTTACTCTAGAACATTTCTCCTTATATGGACTGTTAAAAATAACATTTGGGTGTTTAGGGTAATTGTTAGCAAGTTGCACACTTCTATACCGCATCGAAATCAACTCCTTAATCATTTTTCTATCTAATTGGGTGGAATCTTTTATTTTCGAATGTACAGTCGTATTAATTGAACTAAAATTAATAAAAAGAGTAGAATGATTTATGGATGCCAGATAATTTTTATCAAATTATAATGTATATGAATTGTAGTCTTTAAGTTTGAAATAAAGTTGATTCGATGCATGTATCATTCACGGACATTACAGTTACGGGGTTCTCAGGTAGCATAACGTGTTGCATGATAATGCATATTATTGTTCGACGCATTATATTGCACAATATTGCGAAAATTGTTTCATATCATACAATATTGCACAATATCTTTGTGCTACTGGGTTTAATGTGCATCACGACTAAAATTCTGCTAAATTATGTTTCATGCTTTAACCTTCCTGCCGTCGCGCTTACGCAAATTTTACGACATATCGTGCATCGTATGACATATATATCGTGTCATTTTGCAAAGATACATGCAACTTTTATTTATGTTATCTGTATTTATTAGCCTGAAAGTAAACAAAGATTTTATAAATAAAATTGCACTTATATCTGTAAAATAACGATATAAATATGTAATACGATGCAAAATTTAAGTATCTTCTGTAAACGCGCGGCCGCTGGAAAGTTAAAACCACTGCTATCTTCCTCTCTAGTAAGAATCATGGATTATCAATCAGAGATGATGTTTATCCTGGGATGTTCTCCTCATTTCCCTTTTCAAAACTTTTCCAATTAATTCGTTGTCCAATGTTCTAAAGTGCAAGAAAGTTAGATTTTGCGCTTTATAACCATTAATTTTTTTTCTAATCAGTGTTCTTAGCAGAGATATTTTTTTTCGAACTGGTTTATTCATTAAGCGTTTATATAAGACACTGTAACTTATTTAATAAAAACATTCTAAATCATTCTCTCAAATGCTTTTAACACATCGCATGAAATTTCATCAAGAACTTTTAATTTGTAAATTTAACTAATTAATTGACTGTTTGATTTTTAATTCGTATTTCCTGTTATTAATACTTTTCAAAATAGTATTGGTCAATAAAATTTTGAGCTTTGGCGCTTTCACATTATTATAACAGTGATATTTCCTTATCGCAACTGCAAAACTTATAATATTTCCTTTTTTTATAATGAATTGTCTTAAACATGCGTATAACAGAGTTTTTATTTTCAGGATATTTAAACATGACTCCGGATACCAAATCGTTTTTGTTCTGGTTGATTTTTGTATATTTTTAGTATGTGTGTGCCTGAAAGAATACCTGCTCGCTTATAAATACCAGCCAGATTTTGGGTTTTTCAACCGGCAATGTGGTACCTTGTGGTCCTTGATATATTAACGAAAGCACTTTCTAAATACAAAATGATTCAGAACTGCATATCTTTCAAATGTTGCGTTGCAGTGATGGAATTTGTGAAAAAAGTACCGAGATATCCTTATATTGAAGAGATGTATCAATTAGCCAACATGGGTTTGATTTTTCAAAGCTTTACAGAGAAAGATCCAACAGTTATAAATTCTTTTGCCGAGCGTATTATGCTTTTTCAAATGATTATGATTGTCTTGAAAGGGAACTTTAATGCAAACAAACTTCAATTTGGGGTGCTTCTTACAAGTATTCTGTTCTGTTTCTGCCTTGGAGACGGAAATATGTTTATGCGAGATACGAGTTTAAGACTTCTTAATACTTGTGCGTTTATTTTAGTGTTTGTAATCTTCAATGTTAGTTTTGTTCTTCTTGGATTTGGATGTTCCATTTTAAGTAAGATTTTGCGACATTTCAGTCCACTGATAATTTCTTGTACTTGCTGAATCTTGAATTGTATGATTTTATTTATATAGTTATTTTAAAATCTTTCATTTCATTTTTTAAGATCTATTTGCATCTAAGCAAGATTAATTTGATACTGGTCTTACAAAGAAGAGAAATTCGGCCGAAAAAGCAAGATTTAAATACTGGTTGAAATTGTACCCCTTTCTGTCAATAATTCGAATCTTAAATATTTATTATGGTTTAATTTATTTGAGTTTTATAGTCGAGAATAATCTTGGAGAAACCGCTTCAGCTATTCAAGGCAGCAAGAAATTTCGTTCTTCATATCTAGCTCCAGATTAAAACTCTCTGAGAAAATGATGCAACAGATTATAAGAATTAGATTACATGTCCTAAATAATAAGGCTATTCAAAAAGGCATTAAAATCTTTTCGAAAAGAGGTAAATATTTTGAGATGCAAATAACTGACAAATTGGAGAGTCGGTGACATGCAAAGTAAAGTATTTAAAAATTATCATCAAACACTTGCATACAATGGAGAGAGTATCAAGAAATAAAAGAAATGAAAACTTATTTTATGAAGATTTTAAATAGATAAACGTAAGAAATTCATTGAAAGTGATCGAAAAATGGATGTTTTTGGATTAAATTGTTTTAAGCATTTGTTACGAATCTGAAGGTATAGCAAAGAAAGGTATTGAAAAAAAAGAGAGAACTTGGTACTAGAGAGTAGTGGAAATATTCTGCTATATATCGGTCACAGACAAGTCATACCCAAGTGGCCAAATGACGAAAAAATGTTTGCTTTTATGTATTTTTTAAATAAATTTTTACGATTTTGTGCTTTTTTGTCAAAGTCTTTATTTTTTTCAATCGCAATCTTTTCAGAAAAAGGCAGATTTCAAGATTTTAGTATTGTCTCTTCGAAATGCTACTTGCTTGGCATATTTTCAGTCGATTTCAAATTTTTGACTGGCGTTATCCGGTTTCATATGTTCTTTGGAAAATTGAATTTAACAGAAATTTTTCATTTGCAATTTCACTCGCATATAATGCTCATTGTTTTCTGCTCATACAATATTCTGAAAAGTATTTTACAGTTCAAGCAGTTTGCGGCTCATGAGCTCAGAAACGAGGAGGGCTGCAAAAAATGTTTATCCAGAGAATACAATTTTAAAAGCTACTTTATCTCCAAGTAGGCCAAATATTTTAACTCCAAATCCAGATGTGAAATTTCCTGCTTTTCAAACAAAGTAAATAACTAGCATATGATATTTTCTATTAGTTTTACTAACAAAAATTAAATTGTCGATTCCTCGGACGATAAAAAAACACAATCGGAGCTCCACTTATACACGTCCCTCCTTTCCCAGTTCATTCGATAATAAACACTCTTTCAAAAATGAATATCAAATAATTCTTATACAGAAAATTTATTTTTAAGCTAAAACATATTAAATACCTTTTTCACTGAAATACTTTAAAAATTTGAAACTTTTAGAATAGTATTATTTGGTTGAATCTGTCGTAGCAACACGAAACGAAACCCATAAACAGCCAATGAGATTGCAACTTGTGTGAGAGTGAAGAAAAGAAAGAAAAATATATTAAAAAGAGCATCTTTCTTTCGTTCAGATGTCTTCTGTGCCAGCCAGAGCTGCGTTGACTTTTAGCCGATAGCCCGTCTAAGCTAAAGGAGCAAAGAGTTGCTTCTTCACTCCGGATTTTCTGCTCAGTGAACGGATTTCGGGGGGGGGGGATTATTTTGCAGCTCAGACCTGCGTCTCTCTTCGTTTGGATACATTTTATGCCTTTTTCAATTTTTTTTTTTTGTTTTTTTTTGCATTTTCTTAAGTCATTGAACTCTGAGAGTGGAAAAGTAAGCAAATAAGATTCAAAATAAACAAATACAAATTTAAAAAATTCAGAGGGTCCTGCAACCCTAATGGACGAGCCTCCACCAAGTTCAAGGTTCATATTTGAATACCATAATCCACGCATTTTAGCTGCATCTTGTTAATTATAAAACAGATCCTCTCTTTTTATATTTTAGATAAAGACATTTCAAATAAACGTTAGAGCATCTTCATATGAATATATTGTAATCAGTGTATTAATTATTCAAGAAAAATAAATTGGATAATAAAATTATATATTAAATAAAGTCAAATTAAACAGCATCTAATGCAAAACCAAGTTGATTCCGAAACCTCAAATATAATTTTGGATGAAACGGAGGTGTGTTTTCGTGAATTGCATCTGTTACAGCACGCAAATTCATACAAAATTCCGATTCAAACACAAATTTATACTGATTCTGCTGCATAAAATACATTTTCAGTATGGATAGGGATGTATTGTCTCCTTGAGTCGCAGGTGTTTATAATAAACACTCCAGCTAATGTCACAAGGAAGCTTGACAAAAGAATTATGCCTATATAAACACTGTATATATATTAGTCCACAGTATACTTACAGAAGTTATCATCAAGGCATAACCACACAGTTTTACACAAAATCAATCCATCTTTCTTGTAAATAAACATAAATTTTCTTCTATTTAAAAAGATCCGAAAGGTAAAAACCACAGGGACCACCCAAGGTCTCAATAAAACCAACCAATTTAAAGAATATTAACAATAATAAAATAATCATATCAATCATAAACAAAAATTAAAATTTTTTTAAAAAATAAGTTCTTAAACCAAACAGTCCAATCTGATCAACAGGAGGGAACAACTAACAAGGTTCAGCCATACCTGAAAAGTAAACCTACAGAACTATAAAACTCCCTAAATGTAGTTATCTATATATACTATAAAACGCTAAACGTACATGGCACAGAAAAGAGGTTAATTTCTCTTTTGTAGGTGGCAACGATCTGCTTCTATATTCATTCTGGTTTAAGATAACCTTTTCTCAGAAAAAATGAGTTTAAGATGAAGAATTCGCAATGTTTCTTACAATATAATGAAGTTTTTGATGAAATTAATCAAAAGAGATGAGAAATGAAACAAATCGGCTTAGGCGAGCCAGAGAAAGTTTAGTCAACGTCCTAATAGTTTAACGGCCCTATTCTCGTACCCCGTTTGGGTAGGGAGACGTCACTACTTCCGCCCGTTAACGACAAGTGCGATTCTCGTACCCGTTTTTCCAACCGGTTGGGATCTCTCTCGGTCGAAAAAGGACACCGATTTCTCGCCAGCTCTGTACCTGGCGTAAACGCTATTCGCTAGCGAAAAGTGTTGTTTCGATATCATAACTTATCAAATTTTCATTTAAAATGGAGCCTGCTAAGACGTTAATTGTGTTTTGAAAGGATTTATCGGGATAAATGTAATCCATTTGACCAATCTGAAGAATAATTTATCAATTACTTTAGATTTTTTTTAAAGTAGTTAAATCTTTTATCGAATTTAAATAATTTAATCTAATAATTTAATTTAATACGGCAATCTAAAGTAATTGATAATTATCTAAGATCAATCACATTTAAAGATTTAATTATTTAATATATTCTTATTAAATTAAATTAGGGTAGTTTCTCCAGTTTTGGCCACATTAATACAAAATTTGAAATGGGAATTTCACAGTTGATGACTGTTTAAAGCATATTAAATCATACTTATACTATTCTTTAGCAAATTGTATTGGCTTTCTGCTAGTTATAAAATTTTTCTGAAGAATATTTTAGATTTTGAGTTATGAATTTTTAAATAAATTAACCCAATTTGCACCAGTTTTGGCCACTTCTATGCACCAATATTGCTCACACTAATATTAAATTTTTAACAGACATTTTAATCAATTTTAAGCAAAAAAAATCATTTTTATGCAATATATGTTTTAGAACACTATTTTCTGTTGTTTTAAATGTGATTTTTTTATGAATTTATAAAGATCTGTAATAAAATTTACCTAAGATGATTTTAGCTACAGATTTAAGTTTTTCAAAAAAGAAACAGGAATTGCAGAAAACAATAATTTAATTTGGTTGATTAAATACAAACTGTATATACTAGCATAACTTTTTTTTGATAAAATATTAAACAAAAAATGGGGAGAAGAATAAACTGGCATTGCAAAATCATAGATTTTTAAAACAATCTTACAAATCAAGAATTTCCATTATTATACTCACTAACAATTTCCACAAATATATATTTAAATAATTTTTAGTTGCAACATTAATCAAATTCATCAGAATCATTTTTAAAATTAGAGCAATCCATGCATATAAAAGAGTCAGGTTCCTCAAGTTAAAATTTTCTAACATAAATGTGAGGTAAACATTCAAAATGGAGATGTTTTTGAAGTTCCATTTTAAATGGCCTTAACTGTATTACCAACTTTAGATGGTGAGTAGCAAAATCTTTTTGTATGGAAATGCTACCTGAATACTTATTCTTAATTGGAGCCATTACTATGTAAAATGAAAAAAAAATAAATCAGTTACTTTTATTTTAGAAACAAAACTACATCAGTTGCTTTTATTTTAGAAATAAAATTAAGTTAGTTGCTTTTATTTTAGAAACAAAACTAAGTTAGTTCATTTTATTTCATCCATATATTCTTAAATATATGTAATGGATAGAAACACAATAATGAAGTTATGTAGCAAAAACTGGAACATGTAGTGTTCCACTTTTGTCCACCTGCTTGGCCAAAACTGGCACATATAGTAAATTTAAATTACCAGTTTTGACCACCACCCGTTTAATTTTAAAAATAATTAATTTTGATATGAAATCAGAACAAAAAGAAAGCTTATATCATAAACCCTAAGGGTAATCAATTTTAGATTAATCTTTTAATTCTGAGAGCTTGATGATGAAAAACTGCAAATACTTGTTCCTTAACAAAAACTTTAACAGTTGTGAGTATACAATACATGATCATGAATTTAATTTTTTGACAAGTCACATGTTTGAGAACAATGAACCAATCAGATTGAAAATAGTAAAATAAGAATTGCTTAAAGTATTGAAATGCTTCTTTTCAGTTAATTTGAAATTACTGGTTAATTATTGGAAAAACAGATCCAATGTGGCTGAAACTGGTGCAGTGGACAAAAGTGGAGCATCTAATCTATTTAAATTCGATAAAAGATTTAACTACTTCACAAGATTTAATTACTTTAGTTTGTCGAAATATACTGTATGGTATGTTATTGAATCTCTTCGGAATGGTTTGTCAAATTGAAGCATTTCGAGGCACGCATTATCTCCTGAACAAAAGGTATTTTTCTTTTGAAGTGTATAAAACTTGAAAAAACAACAAATTATGAAACTTCAATAAACAAAATGCTATTTATTTGATGATATTCGGCAATGGCTTAGGAAGATGCGAGGAAAAATGATATGCAGCAAACAATTATCCAAAGTTTTTTTTTGTTGTATAATTTAAATTTAAGAATGATGCAGTTTCTAACTAACTAATTAGATTTTTTAACATTGAGTGTGGAATGACTTTCCTCATTCCGTATATATCATTACAATTTTTTTTTATTT
Organism: Araneus ventricosus; assembly: GCA_013235015.1. Lineage (NCBI taxonomy): Eukaryota > Metazoa > Arthropoda > Arachnida > Araneae > Araneidae > Araneus > Araneus ventricosus. The sequence continues at coordinate 29,582 of BGPR01010374.1, read as the reverse complement.
GGGTTTTAATTCAAAGAAATTTGTCAAATATTTACAAAGTAATTGCAAATCTCTCAATAAAAGAATTTTTTTGTTCCTTGATAAAGATGTAATTTTTTAATGTTGTGTAAACTTTCTGAATTTAATAACTTTTTTTCGTGTTATATATGCGCTCTAAATTTTTTTCGCTCTGGTACATATCAACGCTTCGTTGGCAATGATAGATATTTAGGTGTGAGTTAGTCAGATGTCTTTTCGGATTAAATTTTTCATGAGTAGAGAACATTAATTCAAAACTAAAATGTAATTTAATAATGGAATTTCAAATAATATTCTGAAATACCAAAGTTTCATCTACATGTACAGAAAATGATTTTTCTTCATAAATGTTCAGTTATTATTTCGCACCTTTCATAATAATTTATATTCATTTTCAACTTAATTTGTGAAACAGTTGTGTAAATATATATGTACATGTACACTTATTATAACCATTATCTTTGGATTCTTAGGAAATTTATGAACCATTTTATTTAAATTTTATAAAGGAAATCCTTCAGATATAGAAAATGAAAAGTTTCTGAATTTACATAACTCAATGTTAAGATGCAAAATTTAATTTTTATAAATACTAAATGAATTATTTCTTGTTTATCACTCAAAAAACATTTGACATTTTATTTAGTATGGCAATGAGATGTTAGTATTGAATATACGAATGGAATTGAAATGTTAATTATACAAAATGAAGGCTATATTTTTGCATGCAACAATTAATGAATTTCTTGTAATAGCCCTAATTTCCTTTCATCGAAACAATAGGATTCAGCTTTCATTTCCTTTAGTAAGGAACAATAAGAAATTTATTTCTTAAATATTTCAATGTGTTTTAATTACTATAATTCATTTTACCTCGACAAAGTTCAGTTTGTCTGTAAAGTAAGCATAATTTTGAATATGCATGTAGTTGTCATAACATGCCTCTGTGTGATCGCAGTTGAAAGACTAACATTTTTTGCAAGATTTTAGTGATGTAGATATGAAAATGCAGTTATTTCCTTTTGGCTAAGTATTAAAATTGATTATAAGTATACAGCAATAGGGAAAATTTTTTAGGTCCATTAACCAACCTTTATATTGTGTGTTTATTTCTGTTAAAAAATTTAAATGTTATGCCTGCAAAAGAAATTTTCGGTTAGATAAGACATTCGAAAACTGTAGCCTTATTTTTAAATTAGTTGGATGACAGCTGCTTCTTTGCTCAATCTCAAATGCAGTTAATGCTATTTTTTATAATTATAGTTTTAAGAAATTTTGTTTTGATTTTGAAAATGTCTTTATCACATCTAAAAATCCACAAGAAATTGCCTTAATTAAAAAGATTTATTCAAACAATATTGTGATAGTAAACAGTGATGAAAAAAATTCTTAAAATGTTACTTTGATCATCTATAATTGTATTTTTCGATAATAACTTTAAAAAAACACTAAGTGTTGGAAAGCAATCTTCAAATTCTAAAAAGTAATTCTTGTTTGTAAAAAGTTTGGATATTATAATAGAAAAGATTTCAACTTTATATTTATTGGAAAGTTAATATTATTCACTTTATATTATCCGTTTAGTATATTGCATGAAAAAAGATACTTTTTACTTCTTTTTATTTATGTACTGAATTGAGATTTCTGTGTTCCAGAGTTTTCTGGCCTTATCTAACATCAGTAACTTTGAGTGTGTATCTCTTTACTTATAAGCAGTAAAATGGTATGAAGTACAATATAAATAAATAGAAAAGACAGTTTATGATGTGCACATAATAATATTTCTTTACACAAAGGACTTTTATTTGATCTTACCTATCTTACCTTATCCAACACTGTAAGCGTTATATTAATTGAAAGAAAGGGATGTTGATAATATAATTGATAGATAGAATTATTGTCTAATTTATTAATTGGGAAATTCTCACACCGAAATTTTGCATTGCATTATAAATTAAAATCACATTTATAATGTTTACACTCATGCAGTATTTGTAACTTCTTGAATTGATAAGCTGAAACATTTGGCATCAGAACACAGAAAAATAAGTCGGTGTTTGCATGGATTTCCTTATCTTTAATTTTGTAAACTGTGTTTTATTCTGTTTTGTTATCTATGTTTAGAGGGGTTACTCACCGTTAAACCTTCGAAATGTAAGTTTGCGCACAACCACACGAAATATTTAGGCCGTATTGTAGGGGGAGGAGTGAGGTCACCTGCCGAAGCAAAAATTAAGGCGGTAATGGATTTTCGAACCCCGACGACAAAGACATAATTTCGAGCATTCTTGGGACTTGCAGGTTATTACGCGCATTATGTGAAAAACTTTTCTCTTATTGCATGGCCGCTGACTCAATCACTAAAAGGTAAAGTTAAAAAGGAAAGAGTAAAACCGTTTGACAGAAATGCCAGTTCTGTATGCTCACGATTACAAAAGGGAATTTATCTTACAAACGGACGCCTCGAATTTAGGGATATGGATCGTATTGTCTCAGCTCGATGATAAAAATGAAGAACATACTGTTTTATATTTGAGCAAGAAATCTACGGACGCACAGAGAAAATCTGGCACGACAGAAAAATAATAAGCGGATATAATCTGTGCAATAAAGAAACTAAAGTATTATTTGGACGGTCAACATTTTACCATTGAGACCGACCATAATCCTTTGGTATGGTTAAATTCTAACGCTGGAACAAATCAGCGTCTCATGAGATGGTCCCTGGCTTTACAAGAGTACAAAGTTGTAGTACAAAGTTTATCACAAAGCTGAGAAGAAACACTTAAACGCTAATGCACTTAGCCGCAGCGGCATTGAGTAGACGAATGGAAAAAACAGTTGGTAAAGATCTTAAATTTTGATTTATTCTTTTATTCTAAATGTTAACGTAAAGAAGTTGTGAAGAATTTTGAGTTTAGATGTAAATACTTATTTTTTTATTTCAGATTTTGAATCTTTTATGTATTGTATTAAATATTAGAAAAAGTATTTTTAATGTAACTTATATTTTTGTGTGTGTGATGTGCCTCTGTCGGTAGTGTAAGCAAGTCTTGTGTGATAAATTGATTTTTTCTCCTCAATTATCGAAAAAATCACTTTCAAGGGGAAGGGAGTTGTGGGGTCCCCGGAGCCCACAGTTACCACGAGACCAGACCCCCAACGAACTCGCCGAAAGCGAGAAGAGAAAAGAGGCCGCGACGTTAGCTGGCGTCGTAAATCACGTCCCGGCTGACGCAACTTCTTGAAAGCCGTCATTTTGCCTTGCCGACAAAGAGGCCCTTTGAAGTTCAGCCCTCTGCGAATGATAAGAGGAGAAAGAACGCAAGGTTTGCGGTTGGTGACCACAATCAACCACCGGACAAATCACGAACAAGTAACCTTTCGGCCACGCCTCAGAGGGGATGGTCAAAGGGGTTTTTAATTTGAAGTTTGGAAGAGAACGGAGACTCGAGACGAGGAGATTGAGACGAGATTGAATTCGGAGTCTGATTCCGATTCGAATCTCGATTCTCGTGATGGGTAATTTTGAAGTCAGGTCTCACCTCGAGACTCGGTACTTGTACGGGCGTCTAGTCCCCGTGAAAATTGATAGCCATCCATTGGCTGGATCAGCTCTTAGAGAGCTGGAAACATCTTAGAATTCTTCGGAATTATTCTCGAATAGTGAGCGTGCAATACCTCACTGCCAATTACCTACCTTGGTAAACCACATAACTTTTTAGAAGTTATTTCAGCTATTTCAGCGGTAGAATCCCTCAAATTGCTATTTCCGGCCATCGGACTTTGAACTCGCCCTGAATTGAACTTTACTGAACTATATCAGTTTTCTTCAATCGATTACTCACGAGTAGACTCACACTTATAACTGCGATGGAATCTAGGTTTGAACCTTTGACTTTAACTCTCGCTATCTCATCCTGAGTTAGGCAGATTTTTGAATGATGTTATTTTTGTACATTTCTTGTAAAATGTTCCTTAATAAAGAAATCTTAATTAAAATTAATATCCTGTATTGTTGTGTCTTGTGATATCTAATCAGACCCCAGTATCACTGAGCTAAGACCTTACAGTATTATCACTCACACCTAAGAACAATATTTTGTAGATTTTGAATTATGTTCGTAAGTTGTAAAACGGTGAAATGAAACAAAAAAAATCTTAAATTTTCGTAACTTCCTTTATTCATAAGCGCTTCTTTCCTTTCAATCAAAATATGAAATGCGCATTACGTTATCGTGGTAAAAGTCAAATTTTAAACATGTTGTGAAAATAACAAAAAAATAGCTTTTTAGATATAAACTGACGTCATTGACTATATATATATATATATAGTTCAATGTTTTCCAAAGAATCAAAATTCAAGTAACATTTTCAATATAAACAATTATTAAACTAATAATTAAAAATAAAAATAAAACAATGTTACCTTATTAATAATCGTACACTGAAATTCAAAATGATAGATTAAAAACTAATGTATTAATACTAGTTAGATTATTATTACTATAAAAATGAAAACCCAGAAACTGGAATTCCAACAATCAAATGATTATCAGCCATGGGAACAGATATATCGCCTTAATCGGAATTTAAAGGTCCCAACCCTCTGCGAAAACCAATTATTGGAAAAAAACAAATAGTATGGGAGTAAATCTCCAAAATATTTCAAGATAAGAAACGAGAAAATATAACTAAATGCTTACCAATTCATAATCTTAGCTATTGTAATTTCTTGAGCTTTCTTCAAAATATAGTTCCGCATTTAAAGTGAAAATATTATTACTAAATTAGGTTATAGAAACTATACTAAACAACATTAAAAAATTAAACTATAAATTTAATTTAAACTCATTATAATAATATATATTAATATGAAAATATGCTTAAAATTAAATGATGCAATTCTAATACTAGTGGCGCTATTTACCTATGCAGTGAAATACTAAAATCTTTGTGAATTCCATAAATATGATCACTTCAAAATGAATAAATCTAAAAGATTATTAATTTAAAGGTGTTAAATTTTTTTATTAACGTGATCAAACATGAAATTAATAGTAACTCCATATCTCAAAGCATTTTTAATAAATGTATCAATATATGATCCTTGTTTTGATCTGTCTGTCATTAAAATATTACTTCTATGAATGTAATTCAGGACGATATTTCTATAAATTTGAATACTGATATGGCTGTTCCAAAAAGGAAGCCTATTTATATTAAACTGAAAAGTATTTCTTTTACTATAAATCTCAGTGCTTAATTTATTACCAACTATTTTAATTTCAAGATCAAGAAAAACTGCAGAAGAAATACCTTCATTAAAATCAAATACTCTGGATAAAAATCCATATGTGGTGTGTATTCTTTTACTTTTGAACATATTAATAAATCATCGATATACCTATACATGATATAAGAATTATTGTAATTAATTTTTTTTCATAATAATGCAAATATAAATTAGCTAGAGCATTACTTGCTTACCACCTTGTGGAATACCTTTAATTTGTTGGTATATTTTATTAACAAAACTAATATAATTTTCTTTTAATAGAACTTCAATTAATGTTTTATATTTTTTAATATTAATCATTTTTTGTATGCTAAAATCTCCATAAATCTGTAATAAAATTTTCATAAAATCTTTGATATTTATACTATTGAATAAAACTTGAAAATCAAAAGTATGCACAGAGTAAACATTAATATCTTTAAAACTCCTTATAATTTCATCATTAATAATAACTGTATTATTATGTTCTTTTAATTTTTTAATAATCTCTTGCAGATATTTTTGTAAAAATTTACCTCTCTCTGTTTTCTTTTATAACTGCATTATTATATTCTTTTAATTTTTTAATATATATATAGTTAAATATTTCATATAATCAAAACATGTGTTATATTTTCAATATATATATAACATTATTCCGTTATGTAAGTGTAGAGGCAGTCGAAGAAGATTGCAGTCGTTAAAGTCCAAAACATTTTATTACATTTCAAAAATAGGCAAAATTTAATTAGTTATAGAGTACTCAATAATAGATTAAACTTTTAAAAGATTATGGGAATATTAAATCTATGGCCAGGAGTATCGAATTACGCCTGAAACGGCGTGACTTGCTCAGTGCGTTACATGATTACGGAAGAGAAAATTACGCAGACGCGGAGAGTTTTTATAATACCAAAAAGGGAAAAGTACCGAAGTTGAGGCTTGCGAAATATTGGGAGTCTTTCGAGTCTAGTTACAGTAGAAGTGTTTTTATCATAGGGTTGAAGCAGAAATAATTCGTTTGTAATTAAAAAATAACTGTCGATATAAAGGATTTATTTCAAAGATGAGAAAATGAGGATTTAATTTAAAGATAGAAAATTACTAAGTCATTACATATACATATATTAATCTAAAAATTAGAATTAAAAGCAAGTTATATTATCAATAATCATACAATTGAAATACAAAAGATTGTTTGATTATATATTTACTGTCATTGTGATGTGAAATTCATTTTCCTCACATATTATGACAAGAAGTTTCCACCAATAAATACTAAATTAACAAAACGGAAAACGACAATTGGAAAGAAAACTGAGAAAAGCCGTTGAAGAAATTCGAAATGAGTGGAATTTCACTTTTAATTTCCGTAGTATTTAAATTTGATTAATCCCTATTTGGTTTTGCATCAATCGCTGTTTTTCTGCAGTCCCATTTAAATTAGGATGCTCACCGGCTACAGTAAGATGTTTTGGATCTCCATCAAGATCACTTGATAAAGCAACAATCTCAAGTCGATGACAAACGTATGCCAGAATTAATAATAAAAAGGAAAAACGGAGAGCGGTTGCCACATCCACATTCTCCCAAAGTTCTAGCGATTTTAATAGGGTAACATGGATTCGTATTGCTGGTAGTGATTGTGCCATTGTAAACCCAGCTTTTTAATTCAATTTACTTTGGTATCTAATGTCATAAAGCATACCCTAACCTTGGAGAGAAAAAGGGAAAAATTCTAGAACTCAAAATTTTGTTGGAATCACGTTTCCCTCTTTCTCATTCCTTGAAAACTTAAATCTGCTATCATTCTGATACAGCGAAACCTCTCTACAGTGGATACCCTCCGTTCCAAGGAAAATTGGCCTCTCTAAAAGGGTTTCATGTTTAGGAGAACAAAATGCATATTTAAATAAGCCCTAATTCGTTATTTCTGATAAAGAGAATTTTAAGAATCATCTAAAGAAAAAAGTACTTTAATCGATTTTTTTTGAAAAAAGGTACAATTTGTGTTTTCTTGGATCTTTTTCCATGCTAAATCGATTGTCTTCTCTCTATCTGATTCCATTCCATTCCATAATCCAGGAGGGTCGACCGAACCCAATGGTTGATCTATCTGATTGGCGTCTATACCATAATAATGCAAGTTCTCACACTTCTGCCATTGTGCGAAAACGTTCAGCCCGACAAAATACTGAAAGTGTGTCGCTAGTCCATACAGACCGGGGCAGCTTCATGTGATGTATTGTGTTACCTTGTTTGAAATCGGAACCACGGGCCAGAGATTTTATTATCAATAACTAACTATGTAGAATCTTTTTAACAATATAACTGAGTTATTTATTTTGATCTTGCAGTGAAAGAGATTTTTCGACAGTTTTTCATAATTTACTCTTTATTCTTGATTAAGTATATATTTTAAATATAGTTGCAAAAATTCTTTGCTATGTAAAATTACGATGGCCTGGGTGCAAATGAAGAATTGGGGTTACCGTCTCGAACCAAGTCTACATCTATCCGAATTGCGTCGCCTATTAAGAGCAAAAAGGGCGAAAGAGGGCAGAGTGTAGCGCGCATGTGTCTCAAATACTGGTGGGAAAAGGAGAAGCCCCAAAGATCTCGTGTCCCTCCAAGCTGTGCGTTTATTTAAAAATAAAATGTATTGGTATTCATTATATAAGGCACCTTTTTGAAATTTTCCATTTTCCATACAATTTTGGTAGCGAGAATTTTTCAACTTCATTTTCGAGGGAAATTTTGGCCACGCCCTCCAAATTCAAATATGATAAGAAAATGAGGCATTAAATTAAAATAAATAATTAGAAATCGATGAAAATTATTTATTTAGAAAACTTGAATGAAATATTACAAGTCATGATAATTTTTTAACTGGCTTTGAGTTAAAATTTCGAAGAATCAATAACCAGAAAAACTGGATCTACCCCCAGCCCTGCCAAAGCATCTGGGCAATCTGAATGACAGCCACTGCAGTACCTCAAGTATTGAGGCCGGAGTCCTACTAGCCCATGAACGCGCCACGGCCCAACCCCTCCCGAAGGAGGCACGAACTATCACTGATGGAGGGACCCAGAGCCCCACCATTACTATACTCCCAGAAGAAGCAAGGTCCCTCTTACTTATCCGGCGGCAACTCATCCGTGTACGCACGTTGCTCTCCTGGAGGAATCGGAGAATCTGTAAAAAGTCAGAACTGCGAGAGTTAAACCAACCATTTTGATGGTAACAGACAATTTTAAATACAGGATCTAAGCATGTCTTACTCTTGCAATTGCCCTACATTTCATTATCTGCTTTATAATGCAATTGTTTTGTGTTAACCAATCATTTTCAGTTAACTGTTGGAAGCCTACAACCTTAAAGGTGGTGTGTTGCACTAAGAAGATTAGAGAAGTTGTTGCTCGTTAGCTGAAAGTACAATTTGGATCTGGTTTGTGTGGTTTATGCGTGCGAAGAGCCTCTGATCTCATTATATTTCACTAGAGTCATTAAATCAAAGGTTTACTAAAATGTTATACGTAGGTGGTTCAAGAAGTATGGTAACAAGAGCTATCACGGGTGCGGAAATTCCCCGTGCGAATATAATTCCATGCCTAAATAGAATAGACGATCACAGCATTCAAACGCCACCGGTAGTTAGTTGTGCCATAGCGCTCCGAAATCTTTGTTAGAAGATGGCGGTGTTGATGGATACATGGTCAGCGATTTAAGAGAGAAGTATAATGAGGTTCTTGGGTTTAAAGAAAACATCCCCAGATGAAATTCATTGTCAACTGGTGGAGATTTATGGAGCTAGTGTTATGTCACGAAAACAGCTGTGGTTTTGGTGCAAATAATTTGATCTTGGCAGAACAGATGTACGAGACGAGCAATGGTCAGGACGACCCAGCACGTCCACTACAGCTTGGATCTCGCAACAAGTGACTTTCATCTCTTCGGGTCTGTTGAAGAAGCACCTGGCAAGTCGCTATTTCAGAACCGATTCCGAAGTTCAAGAAGCCGTGATTAAGTGGCTCCGCGATCTTGACCTTGATTTCTTCTTTGCCGGTTTCGAAAGATTGGTTTACCGATGGCACAAATGCTTCAACAACTATGTGGGAAAGTAATATGTGCCAGTGCCTTTCTAGCTCTTTCTGTCTCTTTCATTTCATGAATAAACCTTATATTTTAGGGGACTTGTTACCTTACTTTTTGAACCATCCTCGTATTCAGCTAGAGACCAATATTTATCGATATCAGTGATAATTTTCATAAATTTTATTGGCCTCCTCGGGTTTTGGCAAACCCAAAATGCGGAAATATGTATTTTTCAGAAAAACTTGACACTCTTCCGGACATGATTCGAAGACGTTTACAAGGAATTTGATGAGTGGATTTCTATATATTTTGTATACAGCATCAGGATTCTTTAGACTAACTGCACGCTCAATATCTTCTAGCAATTTGTGAATGTTCGGAGATGGTGGAAACGCTCTTCCTATAACTGTCTTGAACTTCCCGAGGAACTCTTCACCGTAGTCTTTTCGGACATCTTCATCGGCAGAAGCAAATGCATCATCAACACGCATCATTATATTCTCTCCTGCGACTATGTCTGTTCTGCAAAGGAAGGTTATAGGACAATTAATAATCTTTATCTTAATATAAATAAAAGTAATTGTGGGTATGTGTGTATGTGGGTATGTGTGTATGTGGGTATGTGTTTATGTGGGTATGTATGTGGCTATGTTCCACATCTCCTCCTAAACCAATGGACAGTTTTCAACCAAATTTTGTACACTTATTATTTTAGACAAGGGGAAGACACTTATGAACTTTTATAAGTCCCAAAGTTAATTAAACAGTCAGTTAATTAGAAATTAACCGAAACCGTTTTTCCGCCGTAACTTCGGAGCAAATTGCCCGACAAAAAATATTTTTATACCATCTTAAAGTTCAAATATTTACCTTTTCAATGATACCAATGTTATTTCAGTGGCATTTTCCCTTCGATTGTTATTAATTTTTAAAAGTTCCATAATTTTCAAATACGTGCAGACGATTTTGAAATAAAAAAGATTTATAGCTACTCCGTTGCTAGGCAGCGGTTAGACTTTGAACTAATTCACCTTTATTTCTGAAAATTTTGCTTATTTTTTATTAATATCCATATAATATAATAAATGCGAAAGTGTGCCTGTCTGTTTGCTACGTATTTACGGCAAAACTACCAAGCCGATTTGGATGAAAATTGGCCGAGTTGTAGATTGAAACCCAGGATCGGACATAGGGTAGGTGACATCATGTTAAATTCATTATTTTTGATTACAGATAACAATTAAATAATTAACAAGCGATTTGCGATGAAGATTATTACTTTATTTTTCAATCAACTGTCACGTGATCCTTAAGGAATGCGTAAACAAAATGAAATGATACGTGATAATTCAGAAAAGTGCAAGCATTTGAAATGACTTATTTTTAAAGTCAAGCATCACGTGACCTTGCTGAGAAAAGAAATAAATAATTAATTGGTGGAATAATAACTGAAAAATAGACTCCAGGACAAAAACCAATGATAGATATGATATAGTTTCAAGAGTTTTTGGATTAAAATTTAAAAACTAAAGTTAATTATAACTAAAGGAAAATATCGTTCAATGTTTACTTAAAATAAGAGCCTAATTTAGTGGAAAGCTTGCCAAAATAATTCTTTATCTCTCTTTTTATCGACATCCAAGATTTGTTTGGCTGTTAAATTCTAAACCAAACGATTTAGCTAATTACAATAGTTCCATTTCGAATTTTAATGCTTTAAGAGCTTTTTTCAACAGATTTAAAAAGAAAGGATTGCATAAACCCAATGAACACGGAATTCAAAGTTTTGTTTACTAAAGAAAGAACTGATTCGAACCTGGCGCTTGATACAGTTGCCAAATAGATTTGGCGATTGCTAGAGATTAAAACAGTATATTAAATTGAGACTTTTTTAAAATTGTTCACAGTACAGAGAAACTGATAAGCAAGGTTTATCCTTCCCTATAAGCTGATAAGAGGAATAGATTGTTTGTTGATTGGGTAATTTTGGTACTGACTAATGAAAGTTTAGGTCAGATAAATAAAAAAAATGTTTTACAAATGGACGGAGGCATTGCAGAATATCTATCTGTAGATACGATAATGGGCAATAACAAGTAAAATCATATCCTGTAGAGTTCTTCAACCCCATAGAATTGTCAGGGATACCTTCTGGCAAGCTGAGATTAAAATTCGGTGTGCCAGAACTATTCATACGTAACCTCGATGTACCGAGACTGCGCAATGGCACACGGTTTCAAATTACACACTTAGGACCAAAAGTCGTACTAGCTACTGATATGACTGGCATAGCGAGAGGTGAGAGCGCTAAATTCTACGCATTCGGATAATACCGAAGGATTTACCATCCCAGTTCAAAAGGTAACAATTCCCTTTAAAATTAGCATTTGCCAGGCTCAGGGTCAGACACTCAAAGGGGCAGGCGTACATTTGGAAAAATCATATTTTTTCCGTTGGTAACTATGTGTCGCATGTTCCCGTGTGTCCAGCCCACTAAACCTCTACATCGGTGCAAAAAACTTAAAACAAAAAACGTCGTATACAAAAGTGTGTTGTCATATATAAACAATTTTCCTAACTGTAACAGCAGACACATGTACAGTACACTCCTGTTAGTCGTCCAATTATGTATTATCAACCATCAGAACTTTTAATTTCCCCTTTCTACATATAATGAAACATTTACATTCGTGAATTTTAAAAAAGTAACAATTCAAATTCTGCGCGCACGAAGTCGCGGGTAACAGCTAGTTAATAATAAAAGTGATTGTATGCGTATTACTTCTCTACACTGCAGACCGTTTACTTAGAGTTATCAAAATTGGCACAATTATACTTTGGAGGATAAGGATGCACATTTTGGAGAGATTTTTTCAGAATTCTAATTAGAGATTTAGTTAATTACAAATAAATAAAATTTATGTGTTTTTTTGCCATAACTTTTGGAAATATCACTGCGCAAAGATAACTTTTACACGAATTTATAATGCAAAAATTTATCTTTCGGTGGTGCCAAATTAGTTATCACACATTTTTTGCCAATTGTAACGAATTTTCAATTTTTTTTTACGCATATTTTACATCAATTACTATTTTCCCCTGTTGCAATGAAATTAAAACCGTTTTCATTGTTTCGTCAAATATGAATTACGTGTATCTCGTCCACTGTTGAAAGTTAAGGAAATATCTCAATGAATTTTCCTTAGAAAGATTGTTAAAGAAATATTATTGACGTAATATTGTTATATATATATATTAAATGGTTATAATTAGTTAAATAGTTAGAATAGTTATTAAAGAAGAACAGTTTGTTTTCCGACAAAAATGTTTGGTAATATATAATATAAATGAAAACTTGGACTGACTCGAAAAATTCAGGCTCGATAGAAATGACCTTTATTCCCCACATGTCCACTTCATGACGGAGAGTTTCAGTGAATCCAACGGAAGCAAACTTGCTCATTGTGTAAGCTCCACACATGGGAAGTGCTATTCGACCTAAACAAAAACATCATATTATTCAAAATTTAATGAGGAATTTACAGTGATGTTTTTCACAGATCGTGAGAAAAGACTAGGATGACCACAATCTAAATTACTTTTTTTCTATTAATGGACTTGCATGAGTTATTGATGTTTACACAAAATCATTTATAACTAATATCAAAATAAATAAATAATTCATCTTAATCAAAGATACTTTATAGTTTACATTGCAGAATTTGCTTAGTGAAGCAAATTGAATTAATTTCAAACAAAATATTAGAAAGATTCTTTTCATCATAACTATTTTATTTCGTTTAATGAGAAAAATACGCAGAACTCTAAAAATATTGTTTTATATAAGTAATTGATGATTCTTTAGAAATATAGAAATTTCATAATGAGATTTCGATCGAGAAAATTTTGCTTAAAAGATACAATACAACTTAGAAGAACATGGTATAGAAATAAAAGGTATCAATCCATTCCGTGCAGAATCTAACCGTTTGAAGCTAATTGTCGCACAACGCAAGCGGCTTACAAGCCGCTTGCTACATTCTCTCCCGACTGTCACAAACAGACTCCTGGAATAAAGTATAAAGTCGCAAAATTCCATGACATTAAACTAGAAATAATATGCATCACTCCAAATTGCAAATGCAGTTAGTTTAAAAGGTGATGCAGACCACTACATTTTTGACTGTACTTTCACTAAAAAATTTCATTTAAATAGACCTGCTGACGCGAACAAACCCGCATGGTTTAAAATTTTAATTCATAATAAATTAGGACTTGTGAAACTGAAAGAAGCCTTTAGGATTTCCATGTTACATTCGCAGTGAGCTTCCTGACGGATGAAACGTTGTGAATAAATATATAAATTTTCTTAACATTTCTGTGTTTCTCTTATTTTTTCTTTGAAAATAAAATTTTAAATGTGTTTTATTGAATTGTCATCCATGCTGTAATGTCGTTAATATCTTAAGTTTTTGTATATATTTTTATTAGTCTTTTGTTTCGTGTTTTACTATTTAAATGCTGTTTCATGAACTTTTTATCACTTACTTTGTCTTCTGTTTAGTTGTTCAGTACCTTTGCTTTCGTTGCTGTTTTTTTGCACGCAGTGTTATTCAGTTTTATTGCGATGTTCTGTAATTTAATGCATTGTTTTTTCTTTCTGTTTTGTTGTTATTTTGTACTCCCCGCCGTACACCCTCTACGTAGGCTGTGCCAGCGTGGGCAAATGAATATAAAAAGACTAGAAATATAAGTCATATTTTTATGAATAATATAATGAAATAACAGCAAAAAGAAATTTAAGTTTAATTACATTATGTGAAATTCTCTAAGAAACTTGAGAAATTAACGCACAATTGAGGTTGGAAAAAGTATAGAGTCGATAAGATTAAACGCCATATTATTTCGATTGGTGCCAGCCGTTAAATCTTCCCGGGCAAAATTTATTAGTGAATCAATATGCCGTTTAGAAAGCGCAGGTTTTCCTTCCAACTTCTTGTACACAGCATTAGGATTTCCGTGCAGTGCATTTTTTATTGTTCGACTAACACAGGGCAACTGTATCTCATCTTTAATTTGAGCTAAAGGCATATTTGCTTGCAGGTGAGCATCTGGATCTGCCCTTATGGATTTGAAGTAATTATCTTTGGTCGGGTGTAATGATAAAATGGTTAACTATAGCCTTCGAACTGCCAATTTTTCGTGCAATTTTGTCACCAATTGTATCCAGCATCTTTAAAAGCTTTACCTTCTACAATTTCTGATCATTGTTATCCTCTCCGCATGGTATTAAAATACATAAGAATAAAACAATTCTCTAAGCACAAAACTGGTATTTGTTTCTAGAATCGGAGAAAAATGCTTTTTCAGTTCGTTTATTCAATCAAATGGTGTAATCACCAGACGACTTTATACTTTTTCCCAAGTTGCCGTCTGCTGATTTTGATAACTTTTCGAGAATCCAAAAAATATCAGAGTTTTTTACAAATATATTTTGGTGCATTATTGGGTAGCATTAAGTAAAGTCCTAAAAAATTTGCATACCTTGATATTTCAGTAGTTTTCCATATATGTTGAATTTTCGCCCGACTTCATTTTTTGTAACCTGAGATTATATCCTAATACATTTTGTTTTCACAATCTATTTGTTTTATTTCTTTTAAAGAGAAAAACACGCAAGAGAAGTATGCAAATGTTATTTTATGGTTGTAGCTGAATTTTATTTCAAAATATGGAAGTGTCATAATGAAATTTCGATCGGGAGATTTTGGGGTAACAGGTACAATACATCTCAGTAGAACACGATGACGAAATAAAACTATAGATCCATTCGTTGGAGCTTTTAATGCCAAGAAGGTTAATAGTTCAAATTATGAATAACTGCGTCAAAGATCATTAGAAAACATGTTTCAAATTTTAAGTATTCTGGCCTTTCGAAATATACAAAAAAAAGTTAATAATTAAGTTAAGAATTTTAAATTAATTTGAATAAAACAAACCTGCAAGGCTTGATATATTGATGACTCGTCCTCGAGATTTTCGAAGGAGAGGTAAGAAGGCTTTGGTGACTCTGACTTGACCAAAAGTATTCACCTCCATAGTGTCCTGGAAATCTTGAATTCGGGTGAGTTCCGTTAAGAATCCTTTTTGAATTCCAGCATTATTAATTACTGCCCACAATTCTAGAAATTCCAGAGGAATTCATTATTAAAATTCATGTAACCAACATTCAAAAATTAAAAATATTGCTTTTTGACCAAATTTATTATATGTCAGTCATTGAATTACAATGAAGAAATGAAGAAAAGCTGTAGAAATAACAAACGCTATTATCATCGCTTTCAATAATTTTAGTTTACTTTTTATGATCAGTAGCATATCAGAGACAAGAGCCATTCTAATACTACTTCATTTATGAAGTGAATAGCGACTTCTATCGCTGGCACCTGAAGAATATGTTGCATAAATTTACAGCATATTTTACATCTTAATCCGAATTATCTGAACAAGAAATATTTTTCCATAAATAATTTTTAAAACATACTTTAATTAATGCATCAATGAAAGAAATTTATTATTTAAATTATTTTCTGGTTTTTAGTCTTTAATTTTGAATTATTTTCTTGTTTTTAGTCTTTAATTTATAATTCACTAGTAAAAATATCATGGAATCTTGTGATCAATATTTCTCAATTCACTACTAGATGATCCACGTATATAGAGTTAAAATTCAAATAAATCAATCGATTTACCGATAGTAAAATTACGAAATTATTAAAAATGGTATGCGGTCATCATCAGGAAGTGATGATTCGATTACAAAATTCATCTTTACAAATACGAAAGAAGACAAATGTAGAAAAAAAGTGTTTATTAATGAAAGATTATTAGAAAATTTTCCTTCAGGAAAGAAGATTTCCTGCTGCTATTGGGATACTTAATGAATGTTATATATTATCTAAAAGAGGGTTAATTATTATAACGAAAAATAAGAAAGGTGCAGTTTGGTTCCGCGCCGTAGATTTTTGGTGGAAACGTCGGGATAAAATTATAAAACAAGTGTTTCTATTAATATGTAATTTAATTATCAATCTCTTTAGCACAATATTTACACAGAGTAGTATAATGGTTACAGAACAGATAAATCACAAGCTACCACATACCCTTGCTACATACGATTGATAATTAAACTATATATTTATACGAAATACTTGTTTTATGATTTTATCCCGACGTTTTCACGAAAAATCTACGGCGCGGACCCGAACTGCTCCTTCATATGTTTTATTTAGAGTGGCTTTTGTTGGCGAAATCTGTTGACAGTATATAGAACTACATTTCGCGTATTCGCAGTAAAACACTATTTACTACAAATGCTCATATGTCCAGTAATATTCAAATTTTTTCAATGTTTCTTTTACGTATTTTCAAGTCTTCTGTAAGTTTCGTATAATTCGAAAGAAAACTCTGCATGTTATAGTCAAAAATTATGCAGAATTTGAAATTTTCAATTTAATACTGATTTTTATTTATATTCTGATAAATATTTTATTGTCTCATTTTGGTTCCTAATAATAATGCTCCTCAAGCTCTTTAAAATGACACCAGAATCAACCTCCTAGTTAAAAGCGTTTCCACGCTACACTTATTTATAACCTTACATAAAGCTAATTCATAACAATCACGCGCATGCACCTACACCGGTACGATGACGTCACAGGTAAAATAAATACTATGAGACAAACTCTTACAGATATGATCTATAAGTTGTGGGGTCAACCATTCTTTTCGCATTATTAGTCTTGTAGTTAGTAGCGATTCAAATCTGACGGTATTTTGTCACTTAAGAAATTACGACCGACTATCACTGTAACGAGCGGAAAGACGTTTTCACGTCAAAATTATATGGAAGTTTGAATGCTCTTATTGAAGTTCATAAGTATTTTTTTTTTTCATTTAAGATACATTGTTAGTTCAATATTAAGTACTTTAATTCAATTATTACATTTATGACAGTAATAAACTGTTATCCTGCTTTTCGTATTTAAAAACAATTAATCAAAATCAATAGTTTGTGAATATTTGAGAAAAATTTTTTTGCTCTTGCCTTATGATCTTCCATATCACCAACTCATTTGCCTTTGATGTGGCAAGCAAATGAGAAAAGCATGCATTTGCATTTATGAATTTCTATTCGGGACAATCAGTAGTATACAGATATTGTATAATATAGTAAGATATTGTACAATAGTAGAAATATCGCGAAATATTGTATAATATCGAGCAACATTATATAATATTTACATTATCTTGTGCTTCCTAGGATATGTTTATACAAGTGTATGTGCAGAAATATCCGTACCAGAAGAGCCTAAGTTGTCTTTCACAAACTGTACAGCTTTTTCTACGCTCTCATCCTTCGTGACATCCAACTGAAGTATTTGCAAGCCACTTGAACAGCTTTTTCTCAAGTCATCGGCGCCAGGTGAATCGGGATTCAAACAGCTTGCAAATACTTGAAACCCTTTTGAATCGAGATGCTGAGCTATAAGTTTCCCAAAACCTCTCGCACATCCTGAAATTTATTGAAAAATTTTACTCAAGTAAAATTAATAAGTATCTTTAAACATTTAGCCCTCTCCTCAAAACCGCGTTCTACATTATTCTTCTGATTTAGCAACCTCAACTTTTGCAACTAATACTTCGGTTATTTATGCGAATTGGTTTTTTCGATCTCAGTTTCCAATAGATTTACAAAATAAATAAATAAATAAAAAATAAAATGAGGGAAGGCCTTCGAATTTCCACAACCTTGACATTTTTTAATGATAGTGATAGAAAAGCAATCTTAATAAAAATGTAAGTAGTAGAGGTTTATTTATTTGTATTTAGTTTATTATTACATTTACAAACATCTTCAAAGACCGTTGAACAAACCGAATTGTTACTTATATGCAAAGTAGTATTATATGATTCAACGCTATAATAGTAGGAAGTGACACATTAGCTTTCAAAAAATAGCAGCAGAAAATAGAGTTACTTCCTATCTGCCGTAATAGCGGATTAAGTTTAGTTACATTAAATCCCATTTTTAGGGAACACGAATGCTACTTTGGGAGGACTTCGTAGTTTTGAACAGCGGTAGGAAGACTAGGACGGCACCTGAGCTTGCACTCTCTCTCCAGACTTACACACCACACCAGCGGGAGGACGTCAGGCCCCTAAGTATGATTTAGCAACCAACAGACACAACACACACGACTATCTGCGGTGGAGTCAGTTTTCGAGTCTTGAGCTTTCCGGCTCCGAAGCCGGGACATTACCACTAGGCTACCGCGGCCCAAACTCGCATAAACACTTGGAGGGTTTTATCATTTCAGTATTTATTATTATATATATTATGCAACATTGCCATCAATCTCTTTTCAAATTCACTATCAGATGAGGTCTCTCGGTTGAAAAAAAAAGAGAATTAAAATCAATCTGTTAATTTATAATTAAATTTTGAAAATATAAAAAATATTTTCCCGCATAATAATTTCGCAATAACAACGCATAAAAGGATGTTAGCCACCCGAAAATAGCAGCTTGTTAAATAACATAGTAAAATGAAATTTAAACTCTTGAAGATCAGAATTCTAAGACATAAGAAGGGAGTGAAAAATCGTCTATAAAATTCCAACTTAACAGAATGAAGGAAATGAAACCAAATTGTGTAGCACAGAAATAGAGGAACAAAATATTATAAAACATTACCTGTTATAAGCACTGCTTTTCCCTTCGGTTGCACTTTTTCGCTCAAAAATAATTTCTTTGAGTATCCAAACGTGAATTTCGCAATAACAACGCATAAAAGGATGTTAGCTGTTCGATAATAGCAGCTTATCAAATAATAAGGTAGAAATAAATTTAAGCTTCTCAAGATCAGAATCGTAAAAGAAAAGTGAATAAGACATGAAAGAAAATATTTGAGCATTGTTACAGTAATATTGCAGCGCGTCCGACTTTGAAACTATTTCGTAATATTAGCGGATATGTACGGTTACATCATGCGCCAATAGGTAAGTACTGGTAAGCTGTATAAACATCAACATTTGTGGAAAGCTCGCCACCCGTCTAACGACTAAAATTTTACCTACTTATTAGCATACCTCCTATTTACTCCGATAGTTCCCATCAAAGAATGTACAGCGTGAAGAAGGGACACTTCCATAGAAGTAATGTTAACCAACGACCGCAGCGCTACCTGGTACCTGGCGAGGAATATGCTCGGCAGGAAAAGCAACTTCCAGATGTCTCGCTCATGGCCATTCAGGCTTCTAGATCGTTTTCCTAGCGCTTTTTACGTTCATAGAACACATTTAGTAGACTTTTTAAGAGTTTTACGATAGATAAAAATATAGAAACAAATAGAAACAAAAATTTAAAATGTTTTTTATAAAAATAAATGCAGAAAATCATATATTAATATTTTCCTAATAAGACTTGATTGTTTAGAAGAAATATATATTTGTAGGTCTAAATCGGTAAAATCAGTCCAATAAAGTTTTTTTTTATATTTAATTAAGGGTCTAAATTTTTGCATAGCAAATAGAGTAAAAGGAAATCAAAGTTTGTTAAAATAACTTTAAAAATAAACATTTATAATTACTACAAATACAAAATAATTTTCAAACAATTTGATGAAGTTTTGACTGAGACTTTATTCAGAATAAGCAACAAACAGAAATCAGAAGAAAACATAGAATATTTACATAAGTAAATGAAAATCATGGCAAAACACATTAAAAAATATATGTAATTCACACTAAAAAGGTTAACTGAAAAATAGCAATTGCATTACAACTAATTTGGCAATAAGTGCATAACTGAATTGTAGAATGAGTTTTGTGCATCGAAATTGGTGCAAGTCAAGTAAGGAATATTTATATAGCTGCAGAATATGCAACTTTTCTATACGATATACAAAAATTAAATGCTAAGCATAAAAAACATTCATTTTGAAAAAAAATTACAATACAAGATGAAGAAATAAGAAATCTGTTATTGAACTTTTAATAATTTTTCTACATATAAACAACTTTTTACAGGATTTCT
Source organism: Araneus ventricosus (assembly GCA_013235015.1). NCBI lineage: Eukaryota > Metazoa > Arthropoda > Arachnida > Araneae > Araneidae > Araneus > Araneus ventricosus. The sequence goes on along the minus strand of BGPR01010374.1, from coordinate 9,094 downwards.
GGTACTTATAAAAAGATGTCTTGCAAAGAGCCACCTTAACAGACATCCATAACATAAACATATCGTTATCCTTCTGTGTTCTGTAATCTGTCAATATTGTTCGTTTTGCTCAGAAGTTGACAGCTTAACTACAGAGGGTGTTTGCAAATTTTTTAGACTATTTCATTTTGATACAGGAAAAAATGGTCACATCAATTGCATTTTTGGAAGTATACATTATCATGTGCTACCCAAAAAAATTTTGACATGCAAAAATGGCACTTATGAAGAAGTGATGAATGGAAGGCTATGTTTTCAATCTTTCTGAAGAGAATTCTTCTTGCTCAGTTATTCAAAGACGTTGTATGGTTGTTTTATATCTAATGACACAACAGGTATTATTCTTAATACGAAAGGAAAAAATTGTCTAAGTCTGGCTTCAGGTGGAAATATTGTTCCAAATATGTATCAAAGCAAAAAACGCAGGTCATTAAATACTGCTAGGGGGAGATATATAATGTTAAAACAAAATTCTCCAAGTCAAAGGTATATTGAAAAATCATTACAATGCTCAGTGTCAACTGTAAACAAAATTATTAACACTAATTTAAATTATAAAAATGAAATGCTCATCTTCTTCCTCCATGTTGTATTGCTGAACCCAGAATAGGCTGTAGAATTCTTTTTGAAAAGAAATTATCAGGAGAAAAATGAGAGAAAAAAACATTTTAGCAGTAGATGAAATACAGGTCTACTTAAATGAATGCAAGAAAAAAAAGATCAATTTGTTATCATCAAGAGGAGAAAAAATACATTAATACATTGTTCAAAGAATCTAAAGAAGTTTTTCTAAGTGATTTTTGATTGTGGTAGGTTTTTCATATAAAGGAAAATTAAAAGCAAAGAGAGTACTACAATGCCATCAATCAGTAGAACTGCATCAAGTCAAAGCAAGCAGCCCTTTGTAGACATTGGAAAGCTGTCGAAGAGGAGATAAAATACCTCTTTCGATACTACAAAAAGCATTATTGTCATGACAATTATGACGTAGAAAGATTGTCAAGTATAAGGATTATCCAACTGAATATTTAAAACAACAAAAAGTTGTGAAAAAAAGGCCATCAAAAATGTGCGAAAAACCTGAAGACTCAGCGAACTCTCAGTTCTCTGCTGCATTCTTACTTAATGTCTAGCCTCACACTCAGCTACAGTTTCATTAAGTCATAGCAGATAAAAAGCAACTGTGATGTGTGTGCCAAATTTACGACTAAAATAAACCAATGACTACTTCTATAGAACCATTATGACATACTTATAGAATAATTTTACAAACTACAAGTAAAATGTTACCATATAACAATTTATAATCAATACATTGAACAATGATGTATACGCTGCAAAATGTTTGATACAGTTCAAATTCTTTAAGAGGGTAAGTCTTTCATAACAAGTTTGATTCAATTATGGAAACACAATCAAAATTAAAAAGGATGTATAGAACCATCACAACATACTTATAGAAAAATACAGTTTTTATATTTTTTCATACAGTTCAAATTCTTTAAGAGGGCAATTCCTTCATAACAAGTTTGATAAAGATCAATTATGGGAGCACAATCAAAATTAAATAGGATGTATAGAACCATCATAACATACTTATATCTCAAACTGCTTCATCATAACACACTCATAGAAAAATAGTTTTAATATTCTTTCATACAGTTCAAATTCTTTAAGAGGGTAATTCCTTCACAACAAGTTTGATAAAGATCAATTATGGAAGCACAATCAAAATTAAATAGGATGTATAGAACCATCATAACATACTTATAAAAAAATACAGTTTTAATATTCTTTCATACAGTTCAAATTCTTTAAGAGGGTAATTCCTTCATAACAAGTTTGATAAAGGTCAATTATGGAAGCACAATCAAAATGAAATAGGATGTAACAAAATTTAAAGCATTTTACTAATACATTGAAAATCAATTCATCAGTAATTGTGTATCTTAATAATGAAATGAAATTGCCATTTATCATTTATATTTGACTACAATTAAAATATAAATAAAATATAATACAGATATAAAATATAATATAAAATATAATAATAATTAAAATATATATAAAATTCCCCTTTGATGACTTGTGTTTGAAAAAATATAGTTGAAAGTTTCACCGGGTTTATAAATACAATTTACATAGAGTTTCGAAGGATATTGTAATCCGGTTTTTGAGTTAGCAAACTCTTTAAATGACAAAAAAATAATAGTGGCAGTTGCTGCGTTGCTGGCATATATTTGATTTGCAGAGTTCACAGTAGATTTTCTGAAGAGTTTTTTTGAATTGTAGCCTGCCACATAAGTGGCACTGTTGAGCTCCAAATCATCCCAATTTTCCTGTGCTTCTGGGCAATCCATGATGGTTCATCAATAACAAGATCTAGGCAATCTTCATCTGTTTGCGGGATGATTTGGGTGGATTCAAGAATGATGTTATCATCTGGCTCATAGTTGGCATTTCCACACATAGCAAACATCAATTCAGCTAATAACATCCGTGTCCTGGTGCAGGAAGTCCACTGGAGTAGGATTGGCATTCACCTCACCTAAAGAGAAAATATCAATTAAACACATGGAATTAGTAAACATTTTTAAGTTTCTATGTATTTTTTATAGTAATCAGCAAATTATTTTACACAATTTACTTATTTTACATTTAAGACAGCCTTAAAAGATTTCTTAATTGTTAAAAATATTGTTAAATTTTAGAATAAATTGAACCTTCCAAATTTGTGTTTATAATTAAATAATTTGAAATTTGATATTGAATTTTTTAAAGAATACCTAAAGAAATGATGAAAAAGTTGTGTTAAATAAGTTCAATAAAATAAAAGCAATTTATTAATTTACTCAGCTTTCTTTTACCAAACTCAAATTTTATAATTAAATAAATTAATTTCAAGCAAAGAACAACATACCTGAGAAAAATAGTTTTCTAAGGCATCTTGGTTGAAGCGGCTGAAGAGGACAAATTTCTTTTTTTCAAACAATTCAGGTACCAGAAGAAGGAAAGCAGACAGTGTGACTTGCCATCCTGTTATACTGGGTTTATGCGGATCTATAAAACATAATGCGAGCATTAAAGAAATTTATTGACACGAGAACGAACTATGTATACATTAAGCCGAAGGTTGAAAAATGAGTAAAATACGTTCATACCTTTCTTCGTCTTTTGGGAAACGAAAATATTTCAACTCCTGCGATTTCGCACGAGTGGCGTTGCAAGAAATACATCTGTCATAATTCATGCTGGATTTTGTTTTCTCAGACCTAGAAGCAAGCTAGAAGAATCAAAGACGACAAAAAAAATTCCGTTGCAAGTTAACCAAAGTAAGAACCACGCCACGATCAAAACAAATGAAATCCCCTGCGCATTCTTTTGCGCAACAGGACCTGGCGAGACTTCCTAAATGATTGCTTCCTTACAAAATCTCCCTAGAATTGGTTTTTGGCAAACTGCCAAAGTTTTCGGAGTGTCCCTTCTTCTCTTATAACTTCTTTGGTTCCCATTCACCTTGTCGTAGTCCGTTCAATCTGACCGCATACAAATGTATAAAACGTTCTCCATAAACAAACATGATTATCATGAAACGGCGGGAAAATATCCAATCCCAGAAATATTCAGCTGTTTTGGAAAAAGTGAGCATGAAAACACAACTGAGGATGAATCTGACGCATTAAATGTCGTTGGAGAAGTGACTGAATACAGAACAGAACGCCGTCTCTCACCCGTGACAAGTCTGGTCACGGAACGGTTTGATGGGCAAGACACGGGAATTTATTTAAGACAAAAAAACAATACAAACAAGAAAAATAACAGATATTTACGCTATATACAGCACAGAAATTTACACTATTATGATGTTGATTATACTTTTTTAGGGGGGGGTGGCATTTCTGGTCATTTCGAGCTTGTTCAAAGTTGATGGCTCGGGAGGTCGGAAAAGATATCTGTTTTCACTAGCCTACGAATTTTTTGCATGGAGACAAGGTTATTGGCGGCTCTTTTCATCCATTCTTGTTCAAATTTGGCGCATGCGTCCTCTCATGCCAAGATGCTATGATGGCATACTCCATTGCATAGTGAAGTGCCGTGCCGTGTCAGTTCCACCGCAACTGCTTTGAAGTGACTGAATACTATGATTGCGAAACTGATTCTGAGATTGATGTGAGGGACAATCCAGTTCGCAAAGAAGATGGAGACTCTGATTCGGACACAAATGTATTTATCATCCGTTCACTCAATCTCTAATCTTATTATACCGTAAAATTTAAAGTGATGTATAATTAAATAAGCGCAGAATTCGGAAAAAACGGGATGGCGCATAAAGTACACCATCCTGATCTGAGTTTCGTAAAAAGTCACCTGTCGACATAGGGTTAAATGAAATTTCCAGGCAATGATTTAAGAAAAGAAATAAATACATCACCGGATGGTAAACAAACTAAAGAATCAATCAAGTCAATGAATACTTAATGAAAAAACGGCTATAAAAAAGCGGCCATAATTCGAAATGCCTGATTTTAAGGAACAAACTAATTTTCTTATGGTCATGCCAACCCCTCCAGATCAATAGATTTTTGCAAATAGTTATTTGTGAAAGCAAGTGTCCGAAAAGAAATTATAAATAAATCATTACAAAACTGATTCAAGTTAACTTCATTATTCAAAACAAGCAAATCTCTGAACAAAAGATTGTTTTTCAAAACATGTTATTTTAACTAAAATTTTGATAATAAAAACAGGATTTATTTCGTTACAAAAGAGTGTATATTTTGATAATAACCATTTTTTTATAGTAGTTCGATTCTTCATTGTCAGGACTTTCAATCTGAATAACAGTACTAAAAGCATTGATTTTGCAAATTTGACGAAATGAAATCATCAATATAAGGAAGGTAAGAATGGAGCGTGAACTCTTTCTGAATCTTTAAATTGGCAAAGGCTCATTATAGACATTCGAAAGGAAATTTACTGCTCATTAAGTTCCGTCATCAGTGATGCCAATTGCCGAACACTTGGAGAGTTCGGCCCATCCACTTTTCTCATGTATTGTATGTGTATGTTCATGCTTATTTTGTATGTGTATGCTCACGTGATATTCATACAATACGGCATGTTTTGTTTTCAGCTTACTGGTATAGTGAAGAGCATCGAGTATGAATTTTGGATCTCTTCCCACTAACCAACACTGCAAAAGCGTTAATGCAGATCTGCAATTTGGGTGACAAGATCTTACACCAGATTTCATTTATATACCTGGTTGTGTTTTTGAGTTAGTTACCACGAAAACTTGTCCACAAATAGACTCACCGACGGAGAGTAAAGCCGTTGACGAAAATGATCGAAAATTTGATATACATCTAAATTTATCGTAATGAAAATATATGCCAAATTTCATCTATATAGTTCTTAACAATTTGTTGTATTATTCGCATGTTTATGGAAAGATAGACTTCCATTCGAAAGACCCTATTGCGAATTTTATCCACTTAGCTTGTTGTGATTTTGAGTTATTGTGTTCATGGTTGATAGACATAATTAAAAAAACTGTGTTTTCGAAACTAACTAGGTCTAGGTAACAACGCCGAATTTCACCTATCTAGTTATTAACGTTTTTGAGATATTATTCCAATGCCTTTAGAATGATGGACTTCCAATCGACAGAACCTATTCCAACTTTTATCCACTAGCTTGTTGTGATTTTGAGTTATTGTGTTCATGTTTGATCGACATAATTCAATGAACTGTATTTTCGAAACTTACTTGGTGTAGGTAACAACGCTGAATTTCAGCTATCTAGTTATTAACATTTTTCAGATATTATTCGCATGCCTACGGAATGATGGACTTCCAATCGACAGACAGTATTCCAACATTTATCGACCTAGCTTGTTGAGTTATTGTGTTCATGGTTGATAGACATAATTCAAAAAACTGTGTTTGCGAAACTAAATAGGTCCGAAACGTGAAGACTTTTTGACGATTACAATGTTCTCTCTTTATATACTTCATATGCAAGAAAGCAAAAAGTCTTGCTTATAATAAATAATACACAGGGTGGAGCTGAAAGATTTATACGATTAATACCTTGAAAATGAACACTTTAATTAAAATATAAATTATATTAAGAATATAATTGTAAAAATATTCCTTAAATTTGGAGCCTCTAGTCCGAAACATCGTAGCATGATTATATTTCAAGCTTGTTTCGTCTGTCTTGTCTTTGTCTAGCTTGATTGCGTCAGTCTTTGAATTTTGTGTTTAATCATATTTACGTCACGGAATTCACAGAAAGAAAACCAGAATTAATGTCCTAAAAATGCACTTTCTCTTTTATAATTTTAAAACTGTCGGAAGCACGTGAATTAAAGATTTGACGAAACAATAAAAATGATTTCAATTTCATTTGAATTTCATTACAGCAAAAAAACTTATTAACTTTAGAGATATGTACGAAAGTTAAATTAGCTTCATTATAAAGTTATTTTTTAATGTCAAAGTGGCGTAAACATGAGTTGTGAGATAATACCTTGAGAATTTATTGCGGAAAAACTTTAAAATTTCGACAAATATTTAATTAATTAAAATTCTAATTCAGATTTTGAAAGATCTTTTCCTGCTGAGCGCGTGATGTTCAAGAAGTGATTACGTGCCATATTTCTTAGTTCAAAGTTCAACAATCTGCATTGTATAGTGTTTTGAACGATCTTTGCATCACGCATGTCACATCAAGCAATTTATGAATACAGTAAAACCCCGGTTTACCGAGCTCGGTTGAACCGAAACTCGGGTTTTCCGAAATGCCCAGAAATAGCAAATCCAAACTAGCAGGAGTGGCTTCCCCAAAACTTTCTCGCATAGGAATGACACGGGTGTGGGGGGGGGGCGAATACACTGTGCGCCGTAAAACGTGCGGTATTCCCTAAGCTGGGGAAAACACTCGCACCAGAGTTCTTGCCTTTTGTTTTTGTGTGTCGTAGAATGAGGAAAAAAAACCGAATATGCAATTTCAACGCCTTTTTTTAACCGCTTTAGACGAAAATTGGAGACAAATCCACAATTGAGGTTTCAAGGCTACATACGAAATTTGAATTATCTAAATAATTTTGTTAAGAAGTTAATAAAAAGTATGCGATTATACAGACAGACGGTCAACTCTTTGACGGATTTGACACAAAATTTCATATGGACCTACATTTCTGATGAATAAACTATGTACCAAATTTTAGCCATCTAGCCATTTAAAGTAAATTCACATGAACGCAGACAGGCTTCCCGTGGACGGATTGTGTCCACAATTTGAAAGAAACCTACGAATTAAGTATAAAGATCACAAACCAAATTTCATCCTCGTAGCTCTAATAGTTTTCGAGTTATCGTGTTCACAGATAGACACAGAGACAGACAGACATAATTCCAAAATTGTGTTTTTCGGACTCATTGAAGAGACGTCAGGGACAGACTCTGAAACGTAGAGATTCTAGAGTTCGAATTTTTTGGCTAATACAATACTTTCTCTTTGTATACTTCGTACACGAGAAAGTTAAAACACGTACTTTACTGCACGAAAAAAATCGCGAAACCAATACTTTTTTGCAACGATATCTCCAGTTTTTTTTTTTTCCTTTTATGCCTCCCCAAGAAGGTCAATGATTAATTTTAGAACGCTAAAATTAAAATTAATGGCTATTAATATTATTAATAACAATATTGGCTACCTGTGCCTATCAGGCGCATTGCGCCCGAACTCACCGGCGCGAAGAAAGCGCCTGAAGGATGAGAACATGATTGCAGCCTACAAAAAGAATTTGAATTCGTTTTGCACTCAAAACATCTCAGAATTGAAATATGGTAGCTACAAAATAGTAACAGATGTTTGTGGCTTAACCGAAAAATTGTTGTTCGAAACAGCTTCCTCCCCTTTATTTCAGTTAACCGGGATTTTAATGCAATACTCCAGTCTATAAATATTATCATGCTAAGCATGGAAAAGCATTTCGCTTTCGAGACACTTTTTGAAGTAACATCACTCGATCACTGTAGCATTACGATGAGGACTACCCCGAAAAGTGTGTGTCACTTTGGGTACATTTTCTTGTGTTAGCACAATTTGGGAGCGACCAGCAGACTCTTGTAGCCGAAGATTGTACTAGACCCGATTGAATATTGTGACAATCGCATTTTATCTCACCCTCTTACCAAGAGATGGCGCCACGATAGACTTTAACTCACCGTCCTACAAAGAGATGGCACTGCAAGGACTTTTCACTATGAGGGAGAAGGAGGATGATTAGAGTCTCTTCGCTGTTCTTGCGAGAACGGTCGCTTTTTTCCCTTTCACTGGGACCGTCGGTCGAATCTCGCCATGCTTAGCGAGTTGGATACTATAACTTGTCAGTTTACGTAATCTTAGTTAATCCAGAATTATTATATTTGGAAAGTATGTGAAGAATAAATTTAATTTAATTTAAATATGGCCCATCTTTATTTTAACCGTCCATTCACCTCCTGTGAGCTAGCCGGATAGTTCGGTTGAAATATTCTTTAGCATGTCCAAATCTTTCCATTCCTTCCAATATCAGAATGTCGACAAAAAACGCGTCAACAGTATCGTTACAGAAGAATCGTTACATTTGAAGAACGCTTCTACAACAAAATCTTGATGCTCTTCCATTTAAAGCTGAAGACCTTAACCCTTTGAACGGCAAAAATATTTCAGCTGAATGCTTTGAAAACGTGCTCTCTGTAGCTAAATGGTGAACGCAATTGTTTCGGAGCCGGTTTTCGGTAATAAACAGAGAGAAACTTTCTACGCCGGAGCTGGTTTAAGAGCAATAATCGAAGAACGACTTTCTGCGTCGGAGCCAGTTTTAGAATAGTCATCAGAGAGCGACTTTCTACGTTTCAGCCGGTTTAAAGGTTAACCTTATGCACGTGGGAAAGTGGTATGATGTGTAGTTTTACTCGTATGAGTGTAAGAACTCATTTTTATGCTTAGAGAGCTGAAAAATATAGTTATTGATTGCTTTTAATTCTTAAAAATTGATCT
>BGPR01010373.1:0-52779 GCA_013235015.1 Araneus ventricosus | reverse complement strand
GCCTGCCCTCCTCCCGACTTCCCAGAAGGAGGCAAATACGAACCAGTGAAGCCAGAATATGAGGTGGGGCAGACAATTACTTATTCCTGCATTGACATGGTGCCAATGTTTATTCAAGACCAATTCCAAATCAGTGAAGAAAAGGTGGTGACTTGTCAATCAAGTGGAAATTGGTCCACACAGACGCCTTTCTGCGGTAAATAATGCTAATGTCTCTATTCTTGCTAAAAGCTTTCATAATGTTTTCTGTGAGATGAACAGTGACGTAACTAGGGTGGGGCAGGCAGGGCATGTGCCCTGGGCGCAATTAACAGGGGGCTCAAAATTAAGGAATGTATTAATTGTATTTACGTTCGTTCTTTTCAAGCTCTTATTTCCAAGATTCTTAAAAATTAAAATTGTTTCAACAAAGTGTGGGAAAACCTAAAGGATACAGTCTTCTTTACAACCCGGAAACCAGCCCGGGCTGCGACGAAATCGCAAATAGTATTATGTTACAGAGATTTGATTACTGAAACCTCATCTGCGACTGAAAGTGGAAGCTCACTTCAAAGATATGTCCGTTTCAAAGATTTTTGTCCTGGAGAGTGGGAGATAAGGGAAGATAATTTAAAATAGATTAGTCGCATAAAGTTCTCGCGGTTTCTCATGGTAAGTTTGATTCATACCGATTGGATATCAACTAGTTAGGAAATTTGTGACAAATAATTAGCAGAAAAGTATTTCCTAGTATTCCAAAATATCATTCATAGTTTACATAATCAGAGAGTGAAGCACGGAAAAAAATACCTCATTTTTTTCGCGTTGGGAAAAGGAGTCCAGCGGCTTTCAAAGAAGTAAGTTCACTCACTTTTTTGCTATCTTTACACTGTTTTTATTCCTGAAAATTTGCATATAATAACATAATTTTTATGCTGAAAATACGGCAGTGGTTTATTTTAAATTTTATTTTGCAAAAGACAGATGCAGTTGTTTTGCCAAACGCATATATTAGGCTGTTAAGCTGATGAAAACAGAAAGTGCAAGAGAGAAAAAATCACCTAAAGCTTTGCAGATACACGAAAATAAATTTTATCAGACTGTATGGACAATGAAATCAAGATAAATGACTGCAATTTCTTAAATGATTATCGAGAACAAATACATAATGAATAGAAATTCAGTTTCTGCCGAAATGTGAAGAGATTTCTTTCCTCACTGAGTTAGATTATTGTCACCAAAGAATTTTACTGTCAACAAACACATTAAAATTTGCCTTTACTGTCAAACCCTTAAAAATATCACTACTCAACCTAAAATAATTACCTAAATATAGAATCACGTGTATGTTTGTAATTCTTATATTTAGTACATGTTCAAGCATTTTAGAACGAAAGCGTTACATGTGTTTTGATATGAGATCTCTTGTTGAAAGTGACATTGCTTTCAAACTGGCATGTGTGATTTGATGCCTTGATAATGGGAGATTTAGCATTTTCGGAGATTTGATGCCTTGTAACAAAATCTTAAATTAATATTGAAAAGCACATCTTTTAATTAATTTTCCTTGAATAGCAATATTTTTCTAAAATAATTTACATTTAAAGGGAGATAGATTTTTTAGAAAAAGAAAGTAAGATTTAAAATTCAAATTGTGAAAAATAAATGTCAAACGTTCTACTACGTTTACAGCAGATTTTTTCCAATAAAATGATTCTCAAATAAAGTAGCAGAGTTTCTTCCTTGTACTTTCTTTCTTATGTATATTGCTGCGAAAAGTAATTTTGAAGGTTATTTTCATAACCATGATAATAATTAATTCTCAAAAATGATATTATCATGCACATTCATGAAGTTATTTTGGAATATGACATCAATAATGTATATTTTTCATTTATTTCAATGATAAGAATGCAAAAAGGCACACTTTGAAAAGTCTTTTCAAATTTAAATTTTAAACAAATCACTTCAATTTTTGTGCTTTAGTTTTTAATTAAAATATCGAGTTTAAGCTATCGACTCGATAAAGTTTGTAATGATGTCTTTGCCTACAAACCTTCCACATTTAGAAGCCTGATCTTACCAGCCGTGTTACAACAAAGAGGCTTATAATTTTGTCGTCCGATTGCTTTTCCCTCCCCTTTGTAGCAAAATGCGTTAAATCTGAAAGAATTTAAATTATTATATTATTTCTTATTTTAGTTTATTATAGTGCTTTAGTTCTTTTTTCACTTTAATTATAAACGTACATGAATTTCCCTATGGTGATTTTTGTTAATTTCAGTTTTACACTAATTAAAGTGGGTAAATCTAAATTTATAAAATTCCACTTTGCTGCCAACAATCAGCATGTTTATCTCATACCTTCACCTTATTTTTAAACGGTAATATTTAGCTGCTTTCAAATACACTCAAACATGAATCGATTTATTTGTTACTGATTGTATGCTATAAGTTTGCTGGGATCTAAGACAATGAAACACAAGACAAGGAAGTTAGAGTGACTGAAAAACAACATTACGATTCAAATTCCATTTCAAAATTGAAACAAAAGATGCGGCTAAAACCTCTTTAAATAGAAGGAAGAGGAAGATAACTGGAACGAAAAACATTTGTAGATGGATTATACGAAATCGAAATAGCTCATTCTTGTATTTCTAAAAACTAAAAAGGGGCGTGATATTGGACTACAAAAACTTGAAAGAAAGGCTCCTTTTACTTTTACGAACAGTGAGAGCCCTCTCTTACTTAAAAATAGAAAGCATAAGTTTCAAAAAAAATTTAGAATTACCTTTCAAAAAATAAAGAAGGGAGCTGGCTCATTTTTGGTATTTGCCCTGGGCGCCATTTTATGTAGGTTCGCCCCTGGAGATGAAAATCGTTTTACTCAAACACTATCTTTGTTGTAGTTAATCTCTAAGAACAAATGTACTTATTGATGTGAGGGATAATCTAGTAAAATAATTATACCTACCTATCGTTGAGTAAGAGCACTACAATAATTATACATACCTATTGATAAATAAGAGCTAAATCACTACAATCTATATATTGAAAAATTTGCCACAGCAATACGGCTAGTTCCCCAGCCCCAAATACAGGACCGATTTTGACAATTTTAATTTCATATGAAAGCTTATGACCCCTATATATGTCATTAATGGTTGTATGCATCCCACCACCCACCCTTTTCGAGAAATATCGCAAAAACACCACATCACTGTACATTCTCCATGGGGAACACCTCGACTGAGTCTCCCAGCCCCTACAATTGCTCCGATTTCACTGAGCATTGATGACCAATAAGAAAACTCCACGTTTATTGGTCTTACGGTCATCAATAAAATTGGAGCCTCAAAAAGTTGTTAAATACCTATTAAGGTAATGGAAACTGATTATTTAGAACAATATAATACTTTATTTATGAAACTGAAAACTTTTATGCAGAAATTCGTGACAAAGCTGTGCAAGACATTAAAACTAAAATTATATATTTTTCGTTCTATAGCATGTTTCACTAATCTATATATTTAAAATAATTTGATAAAAAACATTCACCGAGTCCGCCAGCCTCAACCACTGGACCGATTTCAACACTTTTTTTTCATTCGAAAAGTTATGGCGTCTAGATATGTCAACAAGGGTCGCTAGCCCCCATCACCTCCCATGTTCGAACGAAATCGAAAAAACACCTCTCCTCTATACATTGTCTATGGGGAAAAACCTTGTAGAAATCCTCCAGCCCCAACCACCCAATGGATTTCGACTTTTTTTTAAATGAAAGGTTATGACGTCTAGATATGTCATCAAGGGTCGCCTGCCCCACACCATACCCCATTTTCGAACGAAATTGAAAAACACTTATCCACCATATATTTCTATAGGTTTTTCCGATTTCGCTCAAAAATATGGGGCGGTAGGGGGAAGGAGACCCTTTATAGAACAATTTAGTAGAAACCTTCACCGAGTCCGCCAGCATCCACCACTCAACTGATTTCGACAATTTTTTTTCATTTGAAAGGTTATGACGTCTAGATATGTCATAAAGGGTCACCTGCCCCCCACTCCACCCCCATTTCCCATTTCACTTCAACTTTGTGCATTGCCTGTGGCCCTTTCTTTCACAAATTAAGGGCCATATATATTGGACAACTTATATAAAAACTCCAGTTCAATACCGTAAAGATTCAGAAAATATCGGCATTCTCAACAGCGCTGTTTTATTTTAAAAGCCATCTGCTGCTTCCAGATGGCGTTTGCGCTCTCATATTGCTATGATTCTGGATGATTATCGTATGCCTGAAATAATTTTTAGAAGTCCTTCTTATTCATTGTTATTAATAACGAGTAGTAACATTCAACAATGATTAATTACCTAGTTGTGCTACTTTGACGGACAAATTCCCCCTCCAATAACAGGGATTATTTTAGGAATCGATAATAAAATAATACCTATTACAGATGGAAGAAAATTTTCTTTCCTTTCTTAGATTTCCTTCGCAGGTTTAAGATTGGTTTTTAACCATATGCAAGCAAGGTTATCGAGATCCAGCGATGTATAGATTTGAAGACATAATTCGATGAAGTTGGGAACCCTGAATTTTTCAAATATTTGAAATCGAGGTTTGATAATATTCGAAAAATGGAATTTGAAATTATTTTTATGTTTGAAAATAGTAATTGATGCAATTATTTTCGCTTCTGAAAGGGAATTAGTCTCCTGTGAGATCAGAAATTACTGGCATTCTTTTCGGATCAGGTTTGAAAGTAAACATATCGGCCAAAATATCCTCCGAAGTAGGAAAGATATTAGCAGAGAAAGAGATGACACGTGTCATGAAGAAAACATTAACTTTTACGCTTTTTTTATACTGTATTTTCTGCAGTGAGTGTCGTATGTATGGATAATTCTCCATATCACATTAAGATTGAAAACCTAACTACTACAAAGTATAGTACAAAGAAACAAATGATCGATTGATTGACTGACAAAGAATAGTACACCCTGGGACATGAAAATGCTCAAAGCAAACTGTATTTTCTAATAGATAGCAACCGCCCAAACAAAATCACATATCATACTAACAAAATAAAAGAGGATGTCCATAAAGTTTTGAGGCTTCTCCATTACCATTGTGATCTAAACGCGATTGCATATGTTTGGTCAACAGTTAAAAGACTGATAAAAGAAAGAAATGTCAATGGTGATTTGAGTTTGGAGACTTTAGAAAATCTATTGTGCCAAGCTATGGACGGAGTGACTTCCGAAGAATGGCAAGCGCATTGCCACACATCAAGAGGAAAACTTGAAAATTCATATTGGGAAAGGGATGGAATTTTAGAAGAGCTGGTGCATGAACTCGTAATTCAAATCAATAGCAAGGATTCGGACACTGACTCAGAAGAAACGGAATTTTGTGACAGTCACTTCTTTACAATAAATGAAACCATAATAAATTACAAAATTTTAAATTCTTCTTGTACGATTATATTTCTGATTGTAGCTTCAGTAACGAACAAAATCTGAATAATGTTTATTTTGAGATGTAGAAGTCACATAAGCAATGGTAAGATTATTTGGTCTTTGATAAATTAGTTTTTATCCCATTTTATATTTGTTTGTTTATTTTTTTTGTTCTTTCCATTACCTTCAACTTGAATACTGATACTGATGACGCATATTTTAAATAGATATATTATTAGTTTCTGGAAGTACTAGTGTGCAGCTGAATAACTTTAAAAACTGAACATTTTTACATATATGCTTTGCTAAATTAATTTTTTTATAAAGTATGTGTACACTGATACGAAGTAACAAATCAAATTTAGATATAAGCAATTTTTTTACATGTTCTTTCATTATGGCACTTAATAATTTTGTGTTAGAAAAATATAAACTTTAGAAAGGTAAATAAAGATTCTAAATTTCAAGAAGGCATCATGCATATTTAATAACAAGCATTTTAGTTGATATTAAAATATAAACAAGTTTTTATGAAGATGATGAAACAATTACGATTTATTATGATATCGTTTTTATGATCAACAAGCTGAATTACCCAGCGTTTGCACTGTAGAATTTGGTGTGAAGTTCTTTTCTGAATTTAGAACAAATAAAATGAAAACGATTAATTTTTTACAGCATGAACTGATCCTAATATTGCTTTATATTTCTTTGTTTTTTTTTGTTGTGCAGTCGTTAGACATACAGATAATTATTTAGTATTTCCATTTGATTTGCGTTGTTTTCTGTATTAATATGGCAAGGATACCTGATATTTCCAATATTTTTGGTTATTAAAAAATTTTGAGTTTGATGAATTGATTTCTTGAATTTGTTTTCAAAAATTAAATACAACTAGCATAGTACCCGGTGTTTGCCGGTCTCATTTAGATCAAAAACTCTTCGAAGAAAAGAAATCGAACAACATTTTATAAATAATATAATGTTTATTAATATTTCTTTTTCTCAGAAATATTTTTCATATTTCTTATGAAATAATTCATAAATTAATAGAACAAAAACCTTCTTTGATTTAACATAAATCATAATATAGGGATTACATTTATTTCATGCATTGTTATACCAATCTTTATGGGCATTTTATTATTTCAGGAACCCAGGACATAAAACTTTAATGCTTATTGTTTCATTTGATAAATGTATTTCTATGTCTCACCTTCACCCAACCCAGAAGAGTGCGAGATGT
Organism: Araneus ventricosus; assembly: GCA_013235015.1. Lineage (NCBI taxonomy): Eukaryota > Metazoa > Arthropoda > Arachnida > Araneae > Araneidae > Araneus > Araneus ventricosus. The sequence goes on along the minus strand of BGPR01010373.1, from coordinate 46,090 downwards.
GGCCAATTTCTCAATACAGTATTTTTTGTTGTTGCTGAACAATATGGAAGTTAGTTTTCAACTAAAATAGCAACAATCAAAGTGTTTAAATCAACAAATGAAACATGCTCTGACAACATTTCGTTAGTCGTTGTAAATAAACATTTCCACATGATTTACTGGTAGTTATCATCCTAAAGGGTTGACTAAAAACGATTTAACCCCTCCATAATTTTAGTTCGACGTTATTGAAACCTATGAATTGAGTTTCATTTCGATCAGTCTGTTTTTTACGTGTATTTGGGAGATATTGATCCAATCTACACTGCAGGACTGGGTTAGGACTTATTTACCCAAACTTCATGTCGTTTGATGAGGAACATACTTACAAAGTTTCTTCATATTCACACCAGCAGTACTGAGTTTCGTGTCAATCGGCCTTCTCCATACTATTTGAGGTTTTGGTGTGGCTACCTAAGGTTTTGTGAGGTAAAATAAAAACATCCGAAAGTGCTTTTATTTTGCTATGGGGAGCATTTGTATCAAGTTTCATCAAATTTCCCCAGCCGTATCTAATTTCATGTTAATCGACCATTTGCCCAATGCATTTAAATGACTATGTATAGCCCTAACCTCAGAGATTAGTTTGGTGTCTGTTTATCCCTACAGTACTTTTATTGGCTAATTAGATGTATATGTACCAAAATTTAAAAAAGAAACTTACCCTAGCTATATCCAATAATATGTAAATCGACTCACGGGTTTTCTGGTATTTTAACACTCTTGTCTTTCCCTTATCCTGAGGAATTGGATTAGCATTTATTTATACATACACTACTTTTAGTCAGCCTGTGAAGAACATTTTTACCATGTGTTATCAAAATTGTATCAGCCGTACCAGGTTTTATGTCCGTCGGCCGATTTGTTATATGGATTTAAAAGACTTAAACCCACTCTACGCTCAAGGTTTGGTCTAGCGTTTGTTTACCCATACAGTATTTTTAATCAGCCACTGAGAGACCTACGTATCGAGTTTCATCAAAATCAGCCTAGATATATCCAACAGCAATCAATCGTCCCATAACTCTATATATATTTTGAAGATTCCCCCCCCCGCCCTTCTCGGGGAAATTTTAGAGTTTATTTACCGTCCACACTACATTTAGTCAGCCTGTGACGAATATCACAATTGTGCCATATTTATCATATTACATGCAAATCTGCCCATTTATTAAATGCATTTTAAAGAATTTGCCTTACACTATCCTGACGGATTGGATTAGCGTTTATTTACCAAACAGTATTTTTAGCTGGCTAATTAGAATTGTGTTTACCAAATTTCATCAAAATTGCGAAAGCCGCAGAAATCTTCAAGCGAGTCAATTGGCCTATTAGTAATATGTATTTTGGAGACTTTGCCCCACCCTACCTTGACGGCTTGGGCTAGGGCTTATTTACTCCGGCAGTACTTCAAGTCGGCTATTGAGAAACATGTCTACCAAGTTTCATCAAAATTGGATTAACATATATGCATAGGGTTGGAGCGAAAATATCAAAAGTTGTCCTGTCAAATAAGCAGTAGATGGCAAAAGTTGTCTATTGACAAATATATAACTGCTGAATTTTTCAGAATTTTTGCATTTCATCTTCGTTTTCCGCAAGAGCCTCAAAATTTTACTTCTTATACAATTTTTCAGATATATCATCCGTATAGTTTGGGTGGCAATTAATTCTAATAACATTGGTTTTGACAAGTCCTTTTAAGTGTGAAGGTTAGAATACCGTATATCAAATTTCCTTTATCTAAGTCATTGCGTTTAGGCGATATAGCGTTTACAAGTATGAGAATATACATACTGACATACAGTCAATCTTTTGATGGATTTAGTTCAAAATGTGATACGATCTACATTCCTGATGATAAAACTGTGTACGAAATTTTAATTGTCTAGCTATTTTAATTTTTGAGTGATCGTGTTGATATTAACAAGGACAGACAAACAGACAGACTTCCCACGGACGGATTTTGTCCAAAATTTTATAGATACCTATAAATTATGTGTAAAGATCATGTGCCAAATTTCCACCCTGTAGCTTTAATAGTTTTTGAGTTATCATGTTCACACAGACAGAAAGACGTAATTCCAAAATTGTGTTTTTCGGATTCAGGGAGGTCTCAAACGTGAAAATTCTTCAAAATTTCGAGTTCGAATTTTTTGAAGATTATAATACTTTCTCTTTGTATACTTCGTATATGAGCAATCGCAGATTTTGAGAATATGAGGCCCCAGGCGCAAAATTATTTTCATGCCCCCTCAGCAAAAAACTCTATTGTTGATAAAAAAAATGCTTTTAATTCATGGTCTATGCTTATCTTCTTTATTCTTACGCTTATCCCCTTATATTGTTATTTTCTCTTCATTCTCTTTCATTTTTACAAAAAAATATTTTACTATTTGCGAAATATATATAAATACTATGTCACTTTTCATAATATTATGTGTAGGGGGAGTTGGGGTAGATTGATACCCGTGAACATTGATACAGTTCTTAAATTTTGATGGTTGGAATGGTTCAAGATGTTCACATCCCCTCATATATAACCCATTGTAACCCTTAGCGCAGGGTATATTTTTCGGCATTGTTTAGTCAAAAGTTAATTTAAAAATAAATTAAATCGCCAATCTTCTAGTCTAAGTAAATTTTACTCTAAGTATGTGTTGTGTGATTTCTTTCACTAATTACGTTTCCCTGCCAGGAAATTTGCTCCAAAAGTAGGAAAAGGCATAAAGTTTATGGATAAAACAAATTTTGTTTTGATCCCAGACCTATTAAATATCATTATTTTCGATATTTCCGTGTGTATCAATGTACGCCTATGGGGCAGATTGATACAAATACATTTTTAGGGGAAAAGTGTAATAAACATTTTATGATGTCATTTATGACCAAACCTCGACTGAAATCCTATATTAGATCAATAAATGTATAAATTTAGGGTATTAGTTCTAATTATTACAGTTGGTAACATCATTTTTTCGTTTTTCAAAAAAAGTGTATCAATGTCCCCACATTCCCTCCTATATATATATAATAAAGAAATTATAATACCTTTGTTTCCCTTTATATTTTATATTTTAGACAGAGATTTTTTTTGTTTGATTATATAAAATAATTATGTGACAGTGATATCTTTTGGACTTTGCTTCTATCTAGATGGGTTGGACTATAGTTCTATAGCGTCCAAGTATTCAAATTTTATATTAGATACGAAGTAAGTTTCAAAATTGTTTTTAAAAAATATATACATTTTTTACTTAAGTTTAATAAAGAGAACTTATTCATTTATAAAATGGGAAATGAGCCCATAAATTAGCTATTTATGTTTATGAACTATAATGAATTTTACCATAAAATGAGAACCATTTTATATTCCTCCTAAGTTTGTAGCTGGAACTAACAGTGTCAACTCTTTTGTCCCAAAGGACAGAACTGTACATACTAATAACAATGCAGGAAAAAGAAAGAGTGAAACAATATTATTTTTCTCCTGAACAATTTTTAAAAACAGCACTTTGAGGTAAATTAAGATAATTATTCAAAAAATATAATCTAGTTTAAGCTCTACAAAGTCAATCATTAAAATTGTTCTCACTGTTCCTTTCTTCTAAAAAGTTCTGGTCTTAAAAAAAAGTGAATGTGAATTGTAAAACAAAGCAATGTGTTTGATATATGACTAATCAAAAGTGTACCATAAAAAATAAATTACTTTACTAATTCAGTTCATTCACACGTTTTCTAATATAAAAAAATTAAATAAACATTTTTTATGGTAATGAAATAAATTATAATAATCTTAATGGTCACAAAAAGTAAAATTAAACTTTAGAAGGAGTTTTTAACATAGTGTTAGTGGGGAATTCAAGAAATCAGAGAAAAATTCGAGTTACCAACAAATTCGAATCAAAAGCGTACGAATTAGTCAAATTCTGTGGCCGCGGTGGACTAGTGGTAAGGACTTCGAAGACAAAAGTCCGTCGACTCGAAAACTGATTCCACTGAAGATACGTCGTGTATTGGGCCTGTTGCACGTTAAATCATACGTAGGGGGCCAAACGTCCTCCCGTTGGTGTAGTGTGGAAATTTGGAGAGAGAGGTGCCAGTTCAGGTGTCGTCCTCGTCTTCTAACCGAGGTTCAAAATTACGAGGTCCGTCCCAAAATAGCCCTCGTGTTGCTTAAAAACGGAACGTTAATATAACTAAAACTGTAACTAGCCATATTCCTTTTTCAATAATTATGATTAAACGTAGCGGAGAGTGGTGTGAAACTTGATACTTTGATTTTGGTGTTATTAATTCTTCTTTCTGGTGGTCAAATACTGAATTATTCTTCACTAGGGAAGAAAACAACATGGTCATAGTTTCCATTTTGTTGTTAAATTCACTTCGGCTGTGTAGGTTTATTTGCTTTATGACGTCACCTCTCCAATTTTCGTATGATTTTAAACTATCCTTACTTAAAAATCATTACACGTTTAAAAACCATTTTTAGTCCAGCTTATTATACGTTTACTAAGGATTTATACCCTATCAAAGAATAAGGATTTACTCCAATAATTGCGTTGTTCTGTTTCGTTTCTTATGACCTCTGCAGTCGGGGTAAAACGGGATACTAGGAGAAGCTACGGATACCCGGCCGAGGAGGATTTTCTTAGGTTGTGAGATAGTTGGTAGTTTGTGAGGACCATTCCTATTTGACCTTTGCGTCAAATGATCTGATGGAACGCATTTCCAACAGTTAGAGGAAAAGATAAAATGAAAAAATGCTATTAAAGAAGAGAAAATTGTTTTGTGGTGACTCAAAAATCAGAAAAAGAAAACCTAGAAATGAAACCATCAAAAAGAGAAGGGTATGAAGAACCAATACTGCAAAGCCGGTCTTATGAAAAAAAACCTAAATGAGTCCACTAAATCTGCAGTGGAGCGGAGAATAAAGACAACTACGTTATGTAAATTATTACTATTCTTACTTACTTATTACTATTCTTAAACTAATTGTCTTTATTCTTAAATTGTCAACTACGGTAACTATTGTTAAATCTTAAAATATTGTCAGTATTCTTAAATTGTGAACGATTGTAAATATTGATAAATCTTTAAAAAAACTGTATTTATTCTTAAATTGTCAACTATTGTAATTATTGTTAATTTTTTTAAAAAATCGTCTTTTTTCTTAAATTGTCAACAATTATAATTATTGTTAAATCTTAGAAAATAGTTTCATTCTTAAATTGTCACATAAAATAAAAAATATGCTACTTTTCCACTGAAAATCTAGTTTTCCCTAATTTCCCATAGAGTTAACATGTGTATCCCGTTTTACCCCACTAGTGGCGTAAAACGGGATACTTTGACTTTTTCTTCAAAAAAATCATTAGTAAAAAAAGTAATGAAACTCTGACTTTTCCTCAAAGATATATTAAACTCTGATAAATAAAGAATATTTTAGTATTAAAGACATGTTGTCCTGGCAAAAGTAAGCTCTATTTTACCACATAAAAAATACATAAAAATATAACAGAAAACAATCTTAAAAACAATTAAAATTGTAATTAAATTCAAAATATATCAGATATTCAAAAATTTTGAACGACGTAAACAAATCACGACACTCCACGTTGGAAGAAAACGTGAATGATAAACCGATCTTCACTTGAAAGGCGAAGGCAATTTCAGATGATATGTGCAGCTTACCTTGTCATGTGACTTTTACGTCACGTGAATATACTACTTAATTTACTGGGTGTACAAATGCAAAAAATAGAGTTAAGTAGGATATTGCAACTACACTCATGTCCATAAATTAAGGATAATGAAGTTCAGGCAAAGAAAGAGACAGAAGCAAAACAAATTTGACTTATTTGTAAAGTCTATTTATTAAACAAAAGGTAAAGAGCAAAACAGATGCTATATGTTTGACATAATTAATAAAAATTGCGATTTTTACTCCCTGGAGCAAATTTCAAAAAAGAACCTATTTACAAAAAACAGTATAACATGGTTAGTATGATGGTTAATACGGAGTATGTCTCCCGGACGATGCAATACAGGCCTACAACGCCTAGGCATGCTGAGTATCAAATTATCAATCTGATCTTGGGGAATATTACACCACTCATCAAGCAATGCCCTCCGAAGTTCCGGTAGACAGGTGGGAGGGGGTTGACGGGCTGCAATTCGTCGGCCAAGCATATCCCACACATGCTCTATTGGATTCAAGTCCGGTGAGTATGCTGGCCAATCCATACGGGTGATATCCTCCGATTGAAGGCATTCGTCTACAATGTTTGCACGGTGAGGACGAGCGTTGTCATCCATAAACAGAAATTCAGCACCCATGGCGCCCCGAAACAAACGTACATGTTGTTCCAAAATGACATCCCGATAGCTGTGGCCTGTCATCGTTACACTCTGAACATGCAGGTCAGTTCTGGAACCAAGAATAATTCCTCCCCAAACGAGCCATCCTGCACCACCGTAACGGTGTCGTTCAATGGTGTTCTCTTGGTGGTAACGGGTACCTGGCGCTCTCCATATGAAAGTCCAGCGAGAATCAGACTAAACTAAACCTGGACTCGTCGGAAAACATCACTCAAGACCACTGTTGCGGTGTCCACAATGCATGCTCTCTACTCCAGGCTAATCGCAGGCGACAGTGAGTTGCGGTAAGTGGAACACATCTGACAGGCCTACGAGCATATAGACCAATGTGCCCTAAGCGTCTGTACACGGTCTGCCTTGAAACTGTCGTACCGGTAGCTAAAGAGAGCTGACGAGACAGGTCTGATGCTGTGCTCCGTCTGTTTCTTTTGGCAGTAACTGCCAAATACCGGTCCTCATTCGGGGTTGTAACTCGGGGGCGACCTGTGCTGTAACATCTACTCACATTACCATCATCTTGGAATCGTTGCCAAAGCCTGGAGATGACACTCTGGGCGATTCCAAGTTCCTCGGATACTTCCTGCTGGGTACGTCCACATTCCAGTCGTCCGATAATTCTATCACGTAAAAATCATCCAAATGCTTCCTTTGTGCCATAACTATTGCAGTGAAAGGCTTTTGAAGCGCTTGTGAACAATTTTACTTCTTTGCCACCATTCCTTTTATACCCCTCTCTTACACTCTCGCCATTGTGACGTACTATCCGCGCCATCTGGTGGTTTCCTGTAATTTGCATATTCTTCTTCAAGATGTGTGTGATAATTCTACAGGTGAAATTTTTATTTTAGAGTTCAATTTCTGTGTGATTCTGAATTATCCTTAATTTATGGACATGAGTGTATTTGACTACATAGTTTAGTATATATGATCATCTTAAAACAATTTTCAAAAATTTGCTATTTTGGCCACTTTCTGCTTTGAAATACTTCAATGTGCGCCGATGGAATTAAGTGACGTATTTCCATTTCTTTTCTTGAGCTGTATTTTACCTTTCTCATCAGTCGACACGACAATAAAAATGTTTCTGAAGAAATCTAAATATCCCAACACAACTGTGAATATCCACACGAAATCGCCTTCTGTTGCTAGAATCTCCAGCAGTCTTTGTCACAGGAAATATTTGAGCTCTTCGAGGATGACATGAGCACTCTCTATGGTTATGAAGTTCACAATTTGAATACTTGCATTAAAAATACGCTGAAAATCAACACGGGTATAATATACATGTTTATTTCCGCAGAAATAAACTCCACAAAGTATTAATGTGCTTCTTTTGCTATCCTGTATTTTACATATTTTACACATGATGTATTTTACTGTAAACTTCAACTTTTATTATACTTTCCCTTAACACTTATTTTTTTCTTGATTCTATCATTTGTTTTCAGAAACCCCTACCAAATTAAAAAGTGCAGTAGAATCTATCGTAGGAGGTTCAGCAATATCTAGAGCAGTCGACGGCAACGCGACCACATGCTTTACAACCATAAAACACTCAGAAGATGTCCTGGCGTTTTCTCTTGATCATCCAGTGACGGTCTACTTTTCAATATTGTGCTTTGGAGAAGGTAATGCTCTGTCTGTTGTGTAGGTTTATGTTCCTGGGGTTATTTTATATTGGTATTTTACTGAGTACAGCATTGGTGGATTAAGCTTGTTGGGGGCTCTTCTGTACGTTTACATTTCGTCTTGTCAGACATTAGTTTTAAAGTAATATAATTTTGCATACATCTAATAATGATTACATTTTTTAAAGATATTTATAACTTAAAATTGTTACATTACATAAATTGATTATTAGTTTATTTAATCTATTAATTAATCATAATGAAGACGATTTGAATTGGCATAAGTATATCAAAACTTGAGTATTATGAAAATAGATTTCATTGAGTAAAAGAAAATGCAAATAACTTTTTTTTACCATAATTGTTTTTCTGTATTTTCACTGAACACATTACAATTATTTTCTAATAACATTAGTGATGCATAAAGCTCTAGAAAGAATTATTTAATTTAAATATTTAAGTATTTTAAAGTATTAATGAAAAATAATTGATATTTAATTTTAAATATTGAAATTAATTGGCTTGTTTTCATATAATCTATGCTTGTTTCCATTGAAGAATTAATGAAAATCTTGAAGGACCACTTTTATATAAACAGTTTTTCACTCCACTTTTTAATTTTTTAAATTTTTGTTGAGGGGGAGGGCATGAATTTATGTACGAATGAAAAATGCCAACGTATTTTTGAACTGAAGATTAATACGAAATTCGACTGATCCTAACATTATTTCAGAATTTTTCATTATACAACAAAGAAGTAAAGCCAGATTACTTTTATTAATCATTCATGATAAGTTAAAAATACCTTTCTTCTGCAGTAAAATTATTTCTGAACTTAAGAAGTCTCGGATACCAGTTTGAATAGAACATGAATTTCATTTTAATAAAAAAGCGAAAACCATGAAATATAAGAACATAAATTCCACAACGATATAATTTTATTTTTTATGCATTAAAACATCAACATTATGCTTAATGATTGATAAGAATTAAAATTATACATTAATTGTACACAGAAATTGACGAATAAATTCGCATAGTTTCTTGTCTTTTTTGTACCCTAAATGTAACTACTGGAATATGCTTAATTTGGGTCTTTTAAATGAGTTTATAATAAATGCTTACCTTTGAAACACGCGCCTTTTTTCAATTGAAATATTTAGGAGATATTGCGAAGTGACATGCAAAAAATTTTCCATACGCAATATGTAAATTAATCCTGTAGTGTTCTACAGAACAGAACGCTGTCTCTTACCCCTGTACCAGTTACCAGACCGATCACGGAACGGTTTGATGGGCAAGACACGGGAATTTTATTTAAGAAAAAAGAAAAATAAAAAAACAAAAAAGAGATATTTACACTATGCACAGCTCAGGGCATTTTCACTTTTACACTATTAGTTGGTACTAGTATTCTTTTCTTTGGATTTTGTTTTAATTTTCAGTTTTTTGAAGGGGAGGGATATCTGGTAATTCGGAACTTGTTGGTTGAGCTCGCAGGAAAGTTGAAGGCTAGGGAGGCAGGAAGAGATCTCTGTTTTCACTTATGAATTTGATAATCCTCCGAATTTTGTGACTGTAGACGAGGCGACTATTGGCTATTCTTTTCAGCCATTCTTGTTCGAAGTTTGGCGCTGGCTTCCTCATATGCCAAGATAATATGAGAATACACTCCGTGGCATAGTGAAGTTCCGTGCCAATTCCGCCACAACTGCAATAATCGTTGTCAGAAAGGTGAAAGCTTTTGAGGTAGGCAGGGAAAAGGCCATGTTGAGAGAAGAAGATAACTTCCTCTCTAATTCAGTTGGTGGGACGGAAACTAACTGAGGGCATGATGTTATAGATTTTCTTGCCTGTGTCGCCATTCTTCCTTAAAGTTTGCCACTCCTCAAACATGCTCTTCCGGAGGAAGCCTTTTATTAGCGGTTTAGGAAGCTTAGTATGTGAATAGGGTTGCCCATGCTGCGTTGCGTCTTTTACCAGTTGGTCTGCTCTCTCATTGCCTATATTGCCTGCAAGCGCTTTAACTCACGAGACCTTTATTCTTGGATTTGTTAGGAGGATTTTGAAAATTTTTCTTGCTGTTTGGTTTGTGTTCTTTTAATTGGAAGATGTCATGATAATTGCTCAATTGCCTACGTGTATTTTAAAGGTATTATAGTTTGGCACATGAGATGCGTATATTACTGCAGATGGGACTCAGTTGCTCAGTTGCGAAATGACGGATTGTCTATGAAAAAATAGGTGAAATTATTAATAAATCGAAGTCTTCAGTACAATATATTATTGATAGATACCCTGAACTTCAAACATTCGAGGATATACATCAATCCAGAAGACCTCCGAAGCTAAATAACTTGCATAGAGGGGTTGGGTGCATTTGGGTTAGGTTCAAGATAAACCACGAATAAGTGCACCTGAAGTTGCAGCTGACTTCAGGACTGATTATAAAGTGAAAAAGTGAAGAAACAGTGAAGAAGTGACACCTCAAACGGTGAGAAATGTCATTATAAAAGTAGGTTACAATGGAGGTGCGGCCATAAGAAGATTTGTATAAGTCTCGGTAACGAAAAAAACTGCCTCGAGTTTGCAAAGAAGCAACAGAGTAATCCCTTATCTTTCTGAGAATCAGTTCTTTTTAAAGATGAATCATAATCCATGGGTCAGATGTTCAAGTGATGGCCTGGAGAAAATCAAATCAACAGATGTTAAGTAAGAATCATTTTTAGAACTCTTAAGCACGGTTGCGGAGGTATTAGGTTGTGGATGTGCATGAGTGCTGAAATTTATGTTTTATAGAAGAAATATGGATAGGTAGGGAAAAGTAGGTATACCTGACTCTACTTTTACTTTTTATTATGTTTCTAGAATATTTGAGAAGAGGATTTGCTTTTAAGAAAGAGAAATGTACTTATGCTAAATTGATATCTCATTCAATCATAAAATAAATATATTTCATGATATCGCTAAGATCAAGTATTCCTAACCTTAGGGATTCTTGACCCTAAGCTAGGGATACTTGATTCTACATGCAAAGAGTACTTAAATTCTTTTGATAATTTGTATGTACGCGAAATTCAGATATTAGGTTAAAACTACTGAATTGAAAAAAGGCCTTTATTATCAAATAATATTACTGAAACTAATATTAAAAATTAAATAATATGGTTACTGTAAAACGCAGTTGTCATTAATAAAATCTAATTATTAAATTAAATTAGTTCAAAATTTAATAAACAATTAAATTATTGATTTAATTAAATGAAAAATATTACAGCAATAGAACTAGAAATATAACAACGTCATTAGAGCGTTGAAGAATTGCCGGTTTTGGAAAATTAAAAATAAAAAAATAGCTTCAAAACGCAAAAAAGGATTTAAAAAATGTTGTACTCAACAAAAAATTGAGAAGATTAATTGACTTATAACGCTTCTTCTCACATTTGAAGAAAGTATAAACAAAAGAATAAAAATATATTTTAGGAGAAAATTCAAATCATGAAAGAAAGACAAACTCAACAGAAGTGGCGAAACGTTAAATAAAACCAAATGATGACAAATAGTTGGAACAAAAGATATTTATTAAAATAATAAATAAATAAATCTTTTTTTCTCAGACGAGGAACGAATAGATCAATGAAATTTCAATTCTTTTTAAGATCCTTACTAAAATAATTATTTGAATTATTTGAAATTATCATATTACATAGAAATTTTATTCATTAAATAATTACTAACAAACAATTTTTATATAATTATTCTCTATATTTGAGTTGCCATATTGCCTGCTAACTCCACACACCAGAAAACTGATAGCAACCACAAAATGTGCTTCGATCGGCTTCGATATCGAGGCTCCAAAAGCTTTTGATAGACTCAAGTATCCCTAACTTGACTTTTTCTAAATAATCTAAAAATGAAACCACTTAGAATTAAAAATGCTGTATAATACCGTACATCAAATTATAGCTTAAAGTATGCTTAAAACTCAGAAATATTTTAATTCGTCATATTTTCAATAGTAAACTTCCTATCCACTGAGGAATTAAAAAGAGAAAATTTACTTTTGCATTCCCAAAACATATTTACCTACAAACCAGTATTATGGCTTTTCAGATCGGAGTGAAAATCCCCTCGAATACACCATGTGACCAAGGGTCAAATATAAATGTAACACAAAAATTACCAATTACCTAAAAATCTGAGAAAATCGCGTAGGTACAAGTATCCCTAGTTTTCCCTACATGTATCTTGACATTCTACATCAGAACAGCTTAACTACTACAGAAAAATTGTCCCTCGGAACTACATTTACTTTCCAGCAGGACAACGAACCTAAAAACACCTCCAAGACTTTTCAAGAATGGTGCCTCTATCATGTTGAACCGAAGCTTCATACCCCACCCCAGTCTCCTGATTAAATCCTCACTTAACATTTAAGAGAAGAAATAGGTCGTGAACTCAAAAAATAAGAACAAGATCAAACTAAAAATTGCCATTTACGAGGTTTGGAGAAATATGTCAGTCGAAGCAGCAAAAAATACTCATGGGAGTCATGCGATAACGTTTAGAGAGAAAAAATTCAGGCGAAAGGAGGGCCTCCTATCATTAAATATAACTTGGTCAAGGTTAACTTGGATGGACTGTCCTCCTTTAGGGAGGGCAGTCCTCCTTTTCTAACTTCTGTCCTTCCTCGAAAAGTGCACAATAAATTATGCTACAAATGTTTTTATTATGCATTTATCATATTATAGTGTATTCTGTATTATTGTTGCAATGAATGAAATGTTTCTTTTATTTATGACATTTTTAGCTTCAATTTTATTGTGTCCTCCTTTTGTTGAAGCTAATGTTCGAGCAAAAGTTGGTCACTTTATAAATTTATTATTTAATTATATCGAATTTTTTTATACTATTCGTAAATATTATGTGCATATGTGTTGAACCAATTTGTTAATTTTCATTTTCTTCGCAAAGTATTTTGTACAACAAATTAAAGTTTCCAAAGGCCCAATTATTTTGATCATATAGCTTTCAGGTTAGAAAACTTAGCTTTTAAAGTGAATGAACCTATCTTTTCTGTATTTGACCATATATCTGAAATCTCAAGAATACTTTAATAATGGATATTTAAGAAAGTATACATAAAATAGGAATTATCTACTTTTGAACTGAACATGCAAAACGGTAAAATCCGTCTTCGTCGCTATGAGTGTTAAAATTGGTATTGTTCCATACCACCGAGGAACAGGAATATATATTAAAGAAAGCTTTTGAATTCTACTAAAGTTTTAAGTTACAAATAATATCGTTACCTTATTTCAGAATAGTAGCCTTTCAGTATCTTAATTCTTTTAAATATTAGTTGGGTTCTCGAACGTTGAGTCCGAATATTAACACTTCAGTTCATGACCCAAGAACTCATGATAAACGGCGAGTCTGACATCGTCTGTTGCTTTGGAGATCTTAGGAATCATCTGAGTAGAAGACTGCCTCATCTTCGATACATGGCAGTAGACTGTCTTGCCGTGGGAACTGGAAGATTGCATTTGTGTTTCGCTTGGAGGAAAACCTCCAATAGTTTGCGCAATATCCACTAGCAGATAGAAACTCGCTTCTCGAACAGACGATAGAACATAATCTTCTTCCGATCCGTATTCCTCAGCCATATCAAGCCTAAGCCCACTTGTCCAATTGAAGTGTTTGAATTTTATGAATTTACTTTATGCGTAGATTTCTGCTTTTAGCATCAATGGTAAAATGAAGTCCCACATTAGTTGAGATAGAGAGTTTTATCATGATATTGTTTACTAACTTTAACTGGGCAATGCGCCATTCACAAATCATTCAAAACGCTGTACAAGGAGACCAATGAAAAAAGAGTCACCAAATTAGGCTACTTTCATCTTGGCTACATAAATTTTACACGTTATTTAGATTTCTGTATATATCTGTCTAATCATTTAAACAATAAGCAGAATTTTTCAAAACTGTAAACTACATTTTTAATTAATAAAAAATTAATTAAAATTTCAATGTTTTTCTTCAATCTCTTCAATCAAAATTGTTTCCTCGGTGATACCAATTTTATTTCATGCAATATTTCAAAATTAGCTTTAAGCCGTTTCAAGCCGTTCTATGGACCTCACAACTACCTCTTGGGTCTTCGCTGGAAGAAATAATGGTTCGACTTGTTTCGTAACGCCCCTTAGTTTACCCTGTCGGTTTAGGGGTTACCGAAAGAAACTTCAACCATTCACAGATTTCTCCGCCAAACACATTATTATTCGCGACGAATCATGCAGGATAACAAAATGCAATATTCCAAAACATTATTCGTCCATTATTCGCCGTTTTTCCCGTAATAATAGGGTAGTTACATCTTGGCTACGCAAATTTTAGACATTATATAGATTTCTGTATCTATCTGTCTAATCGTTTACACAATGACTCTGTAATTCTCTCTAAGAAAGGCCTTTTAAAATATTTAAACTACATTTTTAATTAATTAAAAATTAATCAAAATTTTAATGCTTTTCTTCAATTTCTTCTATCAAAATTGTTTCCTCAATGATACCAATTTTATTTCATGCAGTATAACAAAATTAGCTTGAAACAAAATTTTCTACTATCCTTTTCCCGTATATATTCACTTCCAACAAATTAGCATGTTTGTGAATAATCAATCGGATATTTAAATAGCTCTCCTACGACTAAACAAAATATTTCATATTTCAATTTATTTCTAACTAATGCTTTATCATATTTCAAAACATTGGATATTTTTTTACAATTTTTGTATATTGACATTCTTACTATAAATTTCACAGTATAAAAATCGTTATGCATACGTTGTCAAGCAATGCAGAGACAAGGCAAGCGAATTCAGACTAAAAAATTATCATGCAACGTTGATTTCAAATAAGATATTTATATAACATTTAAGTTTTGGGTTTTTTTCTGAGCTAAATCCTCTTTTCCCTTTCCTAAATACCTTCAACATTCGTTATTAATATCCAAAAATCTGGACTCTTTATTTTGTTGTCTGTGTATTTCAGAATATTGAAAAATTCGAAGACTTATTTGAAGAAGTCAATTTCTTTAAGCCGGCTAAATAAGTTTTTCCTGGAAGTGTGAATAATATGAATGGTAGATTTGGACTGAAAAAATTTCATTGGTCCTCTTTATCCAATTTGAACACATTTCTGAATTATTTTAGTAATTAACTCAGTTTTATAAAATATTTCCATCAATTCACTTTAATAATTTCATATAAATTATAATTATTTTTCAAATCAAGATATTCATTTTTAAATATAATTAGCTTATTACTTGTTCTCTATTTTGCATATCTTTGGAGAATAATGGCGAATCTCTCTATTTCTTTTAACCATATCACTTAAATATTATGAATAGTGTCGTTGCGATAGATTATTTTTATGTAAATAAATTTTAAACAATTTTGTTAAAAATATCATGATCATAAATATAATGTGTCTTATGTCAAATGAAATTTTATCTTGAAATTTCATTTGAACTAAGAAATTTTTCAACATTTTTTTACAGGAAAAGCAACTGTTAAGATCACTCTTTATGAATTTACGCAGAGCACAATCGAGATCGATGATGGAGGCAAGTATATCTCTTGATTCCTTGCCATAGACTCTAACAAAGCTGCATAGCAGTACGTGGTGTCCATATAGCTTACAGAGACCACACACCGCTTGCACGCAATTTCATCGCCATTGTAAAGTATTAGGTCAGACAACCTAACATATTGCTTGCCGATCAGTCTATGAAAGTGGGAATTTCGTTTATCTTCTAAAACCGCAAACGTGAGTTTCGTTGTTATCAAATAACAGTCCAGAAAATTAATAATAAAATGATTTTTTTCGAAAAGGCGATATTTCGTTTATAAAAAGTAGAAAATAATTTATATAAAAAACCCGGAGGTAAAAAGAAAAATTGTAAAAGCGTAAAAAGCTCACTGAGATACTCTAAATAAATTAGAATGTCAAGCATTTTTATAAAAGTTTCTAATTTTTATTGGGGATTTTTTTCTTGTGATATCCATTGTGACTTTAGTTTCTTATTGTATCCTTTTCGATTCCAAACACATTTACGGTCTTTGTTTTGACCACCAGATTTTCGATAAAAATATTTTCTTATTATTTTAGTCTTTATTTTCTCTTTAATATATTTTATAATGAATTATTGTAAATATTATAGAATCTTGTGTATCTCGAATTCACTAGCAGTTAATACGTCTCAGGTGAAATGAAAATTTAATTAAAAATAATTTTTTGTTAAAATAATGAAATACTGTTTTGACATCGACAAACACAACTGTGCGAAATTTCAGAACTCTAGTGCAACAGGATGTGAGTGAAAAGCGACTTCAAATTTTCATCTTTGGAATTATGAAATTTACCGACTTGAAATATATTAAATTAATAAATAGATATCATTTGTCGCCCAACGAACTAAAAAAATGATATGAAGTTAATGTATTTTATTTTTGCAGTTGGTGATATAGATAGAATTCTTTGTAACTAGGACTTCGAGCTTACCAGTTTGTTAGGGCCACTGTGAAATAGTTGTGAGGTCACGGTCTTCGGTTCAGAGGATCGCTGACTCGAGCCCGATTTCACCTACAATCCACCGTGAATATGAGGCTGACGCAAGTTATATCTCCGATAAAAGGTCAGTGTCCCTACAGAAATGTCAGTGTCATCAATTCTTGTTGCTCTGGCGTGGTATTTCAGAGAGTTAAGTGCCGACTCGAGCATCGTCCTCGTCCTGTGACCACAAAATGATAAAGAGTATTCTCCGAAAACATCTTTCATGTTCCTCCTTTACGGGGAAGCTCTAATCTAACTAAACAATGGCAAACAAAACCCTTAAGATTACCCCAGCATAGCCTTTTCATTTAAGGACCAATCAATACAACAAAGAGCACTAATCTTAGTCTTCTGTTTACATGGGGAAATTAATGCCCTTATAGCTAAGTATTAGGTTGTCCTTTCATAGACGAAGGTATAACGAATCATTGAGTTACATATTCTCCTTGAACTCTTTATGTCCTGAACTAATTCACCAATAAAATTTAACTGTATTTCTGTATTAAAAGTTAAGGTAAGGTTGCCGAATTTGGACTACCTCAACATTTTTTAACATTAAAAGAGGAGTAATTTTAATAAAAAAACAAGTAGTAGAATATTTTGTAGTTTATTTAATCTTCAAAACAATTCAATTAGTTTTTAAAAAATTGCAATTTAAAGTAGAAAAATAGCATAAAAAATTATGTAATTGGTCCAGTTAGATCAACAATTCTTTAAGCGCAATTGAAGTAAAATAATTTAATAATTTTTTGATTCTAACTTCACACCAACACTTTATGTATGAACCCAAGTATGACATTTTCTTGCCACTGTATCGTGTCTTCTTCATTTGTTCTCTGACATATGATAAAAAAAACCTCATAGCCTTAGTTCTTTTTGCCAGCATTTGATGACTTTAATGTCTTTATATTGTTTATTTTCTAGGTTTGTTCCACTTTCATTTAATGATGGCTACTAATGATTTTAACTGCTTTTCTGGACTATTCCTCTAATTCAGGAAAATAGTACCATTAATTTAAAAAGTCCTATTTAAGCAGTTGTTTGCTGTCCAATCTAAACATATTTTGGATAACAACAGAAAACTTCCTTTAACCCTGTCCTTAAGCTATTTTAATATAATTATTATAGAAAATTGTAATAAGTAAGTTCCCTTTTTAAGGATATAATAATGTATTTTTCCGCTTTTCTTAAAGCAGCGAAAGAAATATTAACCGCATAATAAAAAAAATTAATTGATCTTATCTAAATTCTTAATTATATTTATTTAATACTTCAATAAACTTGTCTAAAGCATTCTTTCTCTAACTGTAATCATGTACTGTTTTCTCTAGAAAATGATTCTGTAAACTACATTTACATCGTTGCAATATAGTTTTCCCATTTTATGGCCCAAATAATTCAATAGAATTGAACTTAAGATAACCGGTCCAATCGCAGCAATTCTACATTAAGTTTGGCCTAGGAAAAATGAAAATATTTTTTTATTAGTTAAAATAATTGGATCTATGGCCAGAAGTCTTAACTACACTGTTTGTGTCCTAAAGAAAGCCGTCAGGAAAATCGGTCACTTTACAAGGATTTAAGCGTTTTGATTAAAGCAGTGCTTTTAAGAATCTTCAGGATATAAAGGTTTAAAATGTGCATTTTACACCAAAATAAAAAGAATACAAAATATTTTTCTACTTTGCGAAAAACCTACAAAAAATTCTCCAAGAAGAATGTTTGGAACGATTAATATCCTAAATATGATTTAAAAGTAGTACACATGGCCTGCAACCAAAAGAAAGCTTATAAATCAATAACTGATTCTGGTAGATTTTTGGATGCTGATTTCAGGAAAAATAATCAAAAAATTCTATCACGCACCATTTTTTCACAAATTGAAAATTTTTATTTTCGATTGTGTCTATTCATTGTGTTATAATTTACTAAAGGATGGGATGAGCATTTAGTGTCATAAGTAGTCATTTCTCGCTAAAACTGGAGATTTTTAAGGCACTCTGTGGTGCGAATAAAAAAACATTTTTCAAGTAATGATATGTCCAAAAAAATGTTTGTTTGGAAAGATTTTACTTCAAAATGGCAATTTTTCGTCGAGTCCCTACGTTAAACTTCCCGTTGGCAATGATATGATCCCGCCAGGCTACCGGCATCGATCGAAAAGGGTTAATAAACTTACAATCACTATAAACATAGAAAGTTATATAACCTATTCCTCAAATTTTTTACTTACAATCCTTGTCTCCCATCAGGGCAATGGACAGTGGTAGTCTTTTGAAGTCCTCACACCAATCCCATTCTGTTCAGAAATGGGATGTTACAGCGGAGTCCAGCAACCATTCGCTAAAGTCTACTGGTGCAGTTGTTATATAGTGTTAGTTTTGTTGATCCTGTTCATCACTGAAGAATGTAGCTTGAGAATTTGAAAAAAAGAAATTGACTTAGGGTTGAAATTACATGAATTGTTCGTTTTTCTCTCTCCCAGTTGTCTGTAACAAGTTCTGATCCCTTGTCTTTGGCACTTGCAAAAAATTCAACATTTCCGTTTCGAAACACCGCCTTTAAATTCTTTTATCAAGCCCAGAGCGTTTCCAAAGGCGGATTTAAGTCTTTCTGTTCTGCGACGTAGTATTCGCTACGTACGCTTGGCCACTGCTTCTTCACCTTGATATTTATTCTTTTGCATTATCTTCACGGATTATCTGATGAGTTGAGTTTCAATGTTACTAAACGTAAACTGTTTGTCATCTAGTCGATAAAAAAGCTACACTAAATTGTCGAACTCGACAAGCAGTTTTAGGGTTAACTGAAAACACTCGAGACATTCGAGCATCTCAAATTCAGCTTCCCTAAACAGTTGTTTCTTTTCAAGTACTCTTCAAGAAAAATATTCCAAACGTCTCTTCAATTCCATCAAATTTCAATTCATAGAATCCGCCGATAAAACTTGCTAGTCGTGCTCAAGATTTATATTCGAAATCTGCCAAGCTGTTCTTCCGTTAATTGTGCTCTATAGGACAGACAAGAATTTACCTTCAACTCCTTGATATAATGTTGAGTAGGCTTGGTCTTCTCGCCACTTAAATCTTCCTTTATCTGGTGCATCTTGAGTCTCTTCAAATTTTCCATCTTCAATAAATTTCCCGCAGTCTCTGTTAATCATTAGGACTTTCATAACAATCTTCCACGGTCATTGTCTTAAGCAATCATGTTTGTGCGACTTTTCAATTTCTGCATTCTTCAGAGGCTCCAGAACATTTACCAGGTTTTCAAATTCTATTTCTGACGGTTCTTCATTTAAGAATTATGTTGAGGTTACTAGTTGAAGTTTGACTGGTACATAGCCTTTGTAGACACAGGGTGTCTAAAAAAGAAGAATGTTCAGCAGAACACGAAGGGAAAAATAAAATAATTTATTATCAAACTTAGCATATTGCTATAATGAAAGATAAATGATACGCAGAACTCACAAATGAATACAATACAAGCATGTGACCACATTGCTCGTGATCCCAAAGCAAAATTATGCAGGTGCATTTGCTGCTAGTAGATGAAGTCATGTATTTATTTACTTATTTTCATTTCGCGTTTCTTTTTCCCGCCAAAAATATACGATAGTTTAATATCTGTTATAAATATTTGTCTTTTTACTAGTTTCTCAAATTTTGCCTCACAACTACTAAAGTGAAAAAACGGTTTTAATGAAGGTTTTGTGACAAATTATAAATTGATTTCCCATTACTAAAAGAAATAAGAAATTTGCTTCCTCCTCAGCAACGCCGGATATATATTTTAGTTCCTGAAAGCAATTTTTAAACACGGACCTCTAGACGATCGAGGACAATCAGAAAAAATAACCTTTGACAAGCCTAGGCTTGCGCCAACGGTCATACTATGCTGAAAGCACCGGTTCTCGTCTCATCACCGCTTTTAAGCAGCATCTGGCGCTGTCAGTACTTCGGAGGGCGACCATCTGGGAACACCGCGTGCTGTTGGCATCTTTTACACTTTGGGTAAGCATGGTCGGCGTGGGCAATGAAAATACCCCTAGGCTTGTGGAGTAACTGCATGACAAGCCACCACAAAATTGACACGGGCAATGTGGCTGAATTATAGCCCCATTATGATAAACACATGCGAAGACCACCCAATGCGTGGGTACGTGCGATGGATATGATTCCAAACGAGCCACAGCACCATTTATGTGCCTAACAAGAGACTGAAGCAACATCCTCCTTCTATAGAAGTATCGCATCCTTAAATTTGATTTGACTTAAATTATTTGAGGACACAAGGCACGGATATGCTTAGTTAAGGAAAACAATTAAGATATACACACTTTTTTTCAATAATTTTTCGTTCCAACTTCGAATTTTAAAAAGTCCGAATGATAGATTTTCTTTTAACATCACACCAAAAAAGATGGAATGGATCGGAGATATTTGAAATAATCAGAAATTCGAATTATAAACGTTCGAAAAAGCAAAGTTCTCCTCTGCGGTACAAAGATAAGTGTCTCTACTCTTATATCTAGCTAGGTGGTCATTAATAAAGTTTCCTTCGCTTGGTAAATATTTATTTATTGACAACCCACGTACGCCAACACACCCATTGGTATAAACCCGTTAAACTGCCGACGGGAAATGTTCTCAAGAGACCGGGAATAAAGGAATGCAAAACAGTGCGCCTACAAACAGTACCAAACTACATATCTCTGAATACAAAAATAATCTAAATATTCATGAATAAGCAGTGGAATCCAGCCATTAACAAAACTCTGGTGTGCAACTGCATTGAGAAAACAATCCTCACTTTTAACCAATACATAATACGGTACAAATACGATACAGTAGAATGCAAAACCCGTATAATCACAAATGAAAAACACCACAACTACAGTGGACCCCGCAAGTCACTTAAAAAAGTTCACCTGTTAAACACAAAACACATGAAGAAAATAATGTAATGCCAACAACGAAGTTCCCTCTAGAAGAATAAAGGGTAGAAAAAGAAGTCAATACATCCTAGTCTTTAAGTTTCAGAGAATCGGAATTTCGACAACCAATTTCCATGATTTTAAACCATTTCCCCAATAAAAAAGAATATTTGCTGAGAGTTTTGAACCTAATGGACTTAAGGGCAGAATCTAGAGGAGAGACATAGATATATTTCGTGTAATAACATTAATAAATAAAATGATCTGCATCACCGAATTCCTCACAGGTACAATTCGGTGTACTTAGTAATTTAAATCTGAAAAGATAGACAGAAAAGGAGCCGTGGTTAGTAGCAAAGAAAATTAACGATCGGTTAGTGATCAGGGTCTCAGTAATAATCTTGGGCAACAATTCCTATTGCAGATTTCAATTTATAAACTTCAATTAATTTTGTTCTTAAAATGAACACGAAAACGTTTCGGAGTTTCTATTAGCATTTTTAACATCAAGTGGTAAAAGCAGGATAACGTACGATAGAATTTTATGTAAAAAGTATTTTTCGGTAAATAACTACGGTTGTATTCTTTAAGATTAATCTTAAATAAATTTTATCACCATTTTTTAGTAAAAGAAGTAGTGTTTTGTTTATTTCGCGATAGCTAATTTCTTTCAGCAGCTTTTATAAAAACAACTTCCTTGCACGCACCCAGGTCTCAAAATTATTATAGTTTATATTCTAGTTAAAAATCATATTTTCAAAACAGCGTTTTTAAAGAAAGGAATATATAGTGCTTGAACACTCAAAATTTCCCCACAATAAGTAGCCAGTTTTGCAAAATAGTTGGCCATCTCATTCCCTGAGTTAAAAAATGTACTCGCACCCAGATGAGACTGACCAGACCAATTGGTCCAATTATATTTTCCTTCCTATTTGAAACAAAACTGCATTTAGAGAATTTGAAGCCATAAAATTGATATATGACAAACTATCAGAAACATTTTAATCCTGATCCCATTTTTCAGGGCCCAGCACACGGCAAGATGAAATTTCAACAGCTTGGCCTGGCAATTAGAGATATAATAATTTCATTTCAAACAAAAACGGATCGAAGAAATCAAGATGCACACCTAAACTCCAACATTGTCGCCAACAATGGACCTATCGGTGTATACCACGAAATCTTCTACAACCGTAAACTCAAATCCAAAATTTTAATTGTAGAGTCAATAATTTTGATATCTCTAAATTCATCCAGGAGAGAGATCTGGGTCAAAAATATCTAAATAGTTTTCAGATCTTAAGTTCCAAATTTGGAACTGCAAAAAATGAGACCTGGCTTCAGTATAGAAGGGTAAGTAATGACCAAGATAGCATTAAGAGCATTTGTTAGAAATGTTTTTAAGGACCTGGAAAATTTTAAAAGAAAAACACTTCATATAGCAATTTGCAATAGACAGGCCCCGCTCCATACACTAACGCTCTAAAATAGGGACTTTTAGATGACTGTAAAATACAAAAGTTTTTATGATATGAGGAGAAACTCTCCAACCATTACTCTCCAAAAGCATTAACCAAATTTTGAACATAAACTATTAAGGTTAAGAATATGTGAAGACCAAGACAAAAAGTTGTCTCTTATTAATCCAAGACATTTTAGTATACAAGTAATTTTAATGAAGGTGTCATTTAACCGGAAGATAGGTTCCCATAGGGAAATTGTAGATTAATAATAGATTGTACTAGATTTAAATTCTTTCGAATAAGTTTTTTAGATTTATCATATGTAACAAGAGCTAGGTCGTCGGCACACACTTGTAGATAAAATAAATCGTTATTCATCTCAAAAACAAAATTAAAGTAAAAGTCCACGAGAAAATCCTTTATAAACCTTAGCTTTAATTATATCTTTAGATTCCGAATAAATAATATGTCTATCTTTTAAATAAAAGTAAATAAAATATCTAAATTCTAAGGGAACCTAATCTTATCGGAAAGTTGAAAAAGAAGAAACCGGCTCTGATGTCAAGTGACATCAGAACCGCATGAAAATCATTAGTAAATGATTTAATTTTTGAAACAACAGTATGAACCGGCAGTTCGCAGTTCTGATTTTGACGAAACACGAACTGGTTAGGATGACTGATGCCATTGAAGTGGAACCATTTGTGTAGTTTAAATAAAAAGAATCCTTCTGAAAATTTTCATAAACGAGGAACTAGGCACATAGGTCTCTAAAAATTAAAGAGATAGGGGTTCCTCCCTTCCTTAAGCAGGAAGAAAACCCTTGCATGCTTAAGAACGGAGGGATAAAAGGAATACTTGAAACAAAAATTAAACAAAACCAAAAAGAAAGGTTTTTAAAAGGTTTAAACAAAAGGTTTAATACGATCCTGGCCGGGACTTCACCAGCTTTCAGATCTATAAAAAAGTATTAATATCCTCCTTAGTAAAAGGTTCTATTTCATAGTCATTTGGTTTGTAGAAATGAAAACTGAAATTATTTTGAGGTGGAACGAAATAAATTAATAATAGTATTATACGATTTTCTAAGGTAGGTGCTTGGTTTAAATAAAAAATTATGTGCATAACATGCTTGATAAATATGACAATATGTGTAAAACATGTTAAACTTCAAAATAATTTTGAGTGTTTTATCATTTTAGGATCACCGAAAGTCAGATGCTACTATATCGAACCTGAAAAACAAGGCGACGCCAAATTTATAATTTTGCATGTACTGACTGATTCCAGGTCAATCCTAACGTGCGAGGTTAAAATTTTTTCGATGGATAGTAAGTCAATATTTCTTTTAATATAAAAATAGAAATTCAAAATATAAGTTAAAAAGAAAAAATATATAAAAATAGAAAAAGTAAACAATAAAAATAATGATAACACTATATCTTTATGCGCGCTCAACGCAGCAGCATTAAGTGATTTCATCATCAACATTTTCCTAAAATTAATCAAAAAAATTATAGTATTCAACAACACTAATTCTCAAATAATTAAAACACCAAAAATAAAAGTTAGAAAGTAAGAAATATAATCAAAATGGAAGAAAAATGGAAAAGAACCAGAATGGCGATACTTCTTCAGAGGCCACAAGGCCATTGTAGTTCTAAACTGGACACATTTTCTGTATGAAGGAATGAAAATAGTCAAAAATTATTCCCTTATGTGGCCTGAATTTGTCCAACAACTGAATATAGGATAAAAGGAAGAAAGAAAAAAACTTAACAAATTCCTTTGAAACAGAAACAATAAAGAGACAGAAAGAAAATGTAAATATTCACCCTTTTTCAAAACAGACGCTCGAGACGCTTTGCTTTAATATATTAATCTTTAGAGATTGGATATTTTAATGAGAAGTCTGTTTGTGATTACCCCGGAAGTTTCAAGAGCGCGTGAAACCCTGTTTGCACATAACTGCGATAGGAGTTCACGTGTCCCCAATAAAAATTCGCCATTAGTCGAGGTCAACAACATGCGGCGAAAAGACAGAGGAACATACAGCGTCAAGTCGTTTTCCAATCTACATTTTCATGCCAATGTCTCAAAGATCATGAAAATGTCTCTTTTCTTGCTTTTCCTCCGCATGTGTGCAATCCTGAAGTCAAATTTTCGACTAGTGCCAAACTTTAATTCCTTATTAGAAGATTTTGTAGGTGACACGTGTCCTATTGCGACCAGCGAATGTCCTAGTTTAAGCAGGTCTCTAAGAATAAGTGATCGATCAGAAACTCTCGGTATTCTTTATAAGCAGAATCCGAGTCTGTTGCATCGAACTGTGAGGTTTAGGAGATTAAGCAAATGAAATGTGCCTCGTAGGCCGTTCTTAACAACAAGAAACAATTATATTACTAATATTCATCAGCAGATATGTCAAGTATAAAGCAACTCTGCAAAAGTGGCAATAAAATGAGAAAATGTGAGAGAATGTTTAAGGAAGGTCGTAAAAAATCCATAAAAGACACGCTTTGGCTGAATATATGCTGTAACTTACCGTTTGATGTAGGTAGTAGACACTGAAACTCACGCAAGCGATGATACATAATTTCTAAATATAAATTGGCATTCGGACAAATTTAAAGTTTCGTTTAAAATAGTGAGAAGACCCTCCGGTATTGCTCGGGAATCATTTAAATAGTTATGAAAACTATCATGTATAAATGGCTATCAACACAAAAAGTAGAGTTCTGTGAGAAGGGTATCTAAACACTCGTTTTTCGTAAAGATAATTGTTTAAACATGCTAGAAAACTATGCAACAAATTAATTGAATTGTATGTTGAATTCAGAAAACAAATTCCTTTATAAAAAGTCACTAACATCTTTTGTATTGCAAATCAGATCTAACATAACAGCAACAATCATTTAAAGATATAACTATGATCAAGAATAGCTCACAGTAACAGCAGGCAGAAAGCTACGAGGTGTTTCATTAGTCTTGATTTTGGTAATAATGTCTTTAAGACTAAACAATAAATTTGAATAAAATTGTTTCTCAGAAAACAAATGGAACCGTAAAGATGTTAACGGAACCCCAATAATTTCCAAGCTGAAATACTAGCATTATCCGAAAGGTCGGCAGAATGTGGCACACACCACCACATTCTAGCGACCTCAGTAATGAATGTTGCAACCAAAACGAAATAACAACAATATTTCAGTTTGGCGGCGTGATTGGAGTTCAGTTAGGGTTCCACTATATAATAGTTGCTACTATTTAGTTTAGCTCTGGTGACAAACGACAGGACGTTTATAAAATATAGCAAAAGTAATTTCTTCAGAAGAGAAAAATTATTAAACAAAGAAAAATTTTAAAATTAAAAAAAATATAGCTCAAGCCTTTACTGAATGCGCTGAATTAAAATACACAAAATAAAACCAAGCATTTCGAAAGTAAAATGCGATAAAAAATTAGAACGTTATCTCTGCTTAAATTTTGTTCGTGCGAGATTGCGGGCGTGAGTCTACATTGCACCTAAGCTCCTACTATGTGATTCGTACGTATTTCGAATATTTGTAGCCTTTTGTATTCAATAAACATGAAGCTGTCTTCGAGTAAATTCAAAAAAAAATCCGCAAAAATGTGGAACGGTTAATTTTGATGCCATGCTAATGTATATGAAAAGCCACATACTAAAAGAAATGTATACGTTTTAAATTTTAATCATAATTAATTCAAGAAAATCTTGATACGTATCGATCGTCATGAAAAGTTTTCATTTCTTTTTCAGATAAATTATATTAAACAAAATCGTTGGCTACATATTTTCAAAGAGGAGAAATAATTTTACTGCACATTTTGGATTTTTAAATTACATTACACGTAATACAATTCAAACGTCTTTATTTCCCTTCCACATTACAACAGTCAAAAATTGAAAAATAGATACCATTTAAATATTCAAATTCGATGCTGAGAAGTTACTGTTTGAGACGTTAGATGTCAGGCTCATGTGTAGTGGGTCCTACAGTGCAATATTTGTTACTGTTGTCAAAGAGTAGATATTTCGAATTATTACGTGTGCTGACTATAACGAGTTAGACCTCACATCACAGATATACAAGTTTACTAACTGATTTTAAAGAATCAGTCTGTTTGACGTCACAGCACTAGTTTGATCTTGGCAAAAGTCGAACAAGAGCACATTCTTTCAATATTCAAATTTGTCGTTCAAAATTCACAGCGTAAGCTGTTCAATGACCTTCGTTTCCAAGCTGAAATGCTGGCATTATACGAAAGTTCGGAGAATGTGGCACACACCACCACATTCTAGCGACCTTACTGATGAATGTTGCAACCAAAACGAAATAACAACAATATTTCAGCTTGGCGGCGTGATTGGAGTTCAGTTAGGGTTCCACTATATAATAGTTGCTACTATTTAGTTTAGCTCTGGTGACAAACGACAAGAAGTTTATAAAATATAGCAAACGTAATCTCTTCAGAAGAGAAAAAATTATAAAGCAAATAATTTTTTAAATTAAAAAATATATATATCAAGCCTTTACTGTATGCGATGAAGTAAAATACACAAAATAAAACCAAGCATTTCGAAAGTAAAATGCGATAAAAATTAGAACGCTATCTCTGCTTAAATTTTGTTCGTGCGAGATTGTGGGCGTGAGTCTACATTGCACCTAAACTCCTACTATGTGATTCGTACGTATTTCTAATATTTGTAGCCTTTTGTATTCAATAAACATGAGCTGTCTTTGAGTAAATTTTAAAAAAATCCGCAAAAATGTGGAACAGTTAATTTTGATGCCATGCTAATGTAAATGAAAAGCCAAATACTAAAAGAAATGCATACGTTGTATTTTTTTTTTGATAATTAATTAAAGAAAATCTTGATACACATTGATCGTATGAAGAGTTTTCTTTTCTTTTTCAGAAAAATCATCTTAAACAAAATCGTTGGCAACAGTTTTTCAAAGAGGAATAATAAATTTACTGCACATTTTGGCATTTCATTACATGTAAAACAATTCAAACGACTTTATTTCCCTTCAAAAATTGAAAAATAGATGGCAGGCTCATGTGTAGTGGGTCCTACAGTGCAACATTTGTTACTGTTGTCAAAGATTAGATATTTTGAATTATTACGTCTGCTGACTATAACGAGTTGGACCTCACATCACAGATATACAAGTCTACTAACTAATTTTAAAGAATAAGTCAGTTTGACGACATAACACTAGTTTGATTTTGGCAAAAGTCGAACAAGATCAATTTTTTTAATTCCAATTTGTTGCTCAAAATTCATAGCGTAGGGCGTTAAATGACCGTAACATGCGTAGAACTTCCTACAGCGCAGAATTCCAATATTGCGAATTTCTGCCTCTGAGAGCTATTACGAGTTTGATGACACAGCACATAGTTTACTATCTGATTTTAATGATTCATCGGCAGTAGCATAGCGGATATGTATAGTGTACGGTTCTCCGTAATATTTTAAGTTATTTTTTCAGTACAAGACGTACTTCTATAGTTGATTGAACTTTAATAAATGAACTTTAAAATCTCGTACGTTTTCAACTTCCTTAATGCAACAGAGGCTCGATCTTAACGGCCACTGCACGTCACGCAAATTCAACATCTCCACGCCCAAACCGCTCGTCAATGTCAAAAATCGCTCAGATTTGGAGCGATGTGGAGGCGAATGTCCCAACCAGACCTAATATCTACCACTCCATTTGATCTGCAGGGCCATAAAGCAAAAACGGCGGCATGCTATGTGTGTGTCTGTGGGAGGGTGTTTTGGGCTGCTTGGTTCACCAGAAAAATCGTAGAAGGCCTGAGTTGGGGATCAGAGTGACTGGTTGTGGATGGATCTGCATTGAGTGGAGCGGTCGTAAATGCCCTGCCTAAGTAGATGGGATGAAATTAGAATGGCGTGGAGTAGAGCGGTCCTGTGCATATACATATTTAGATGACTTGCGAGATATCACTTGTCATGTGACAATAAGATCATTCAACGTCCTATCTTCTATCTGCAGATGAATGGTGTCTTCTTCCACCAGAGAACTCCGTTCCGAATGGCCATCTGGAAGTGAGTCGAAGCAAAGCAGTTCTCCATTGCAACGAAGGATTCAAGGAGAGAGACGGCAGGCGGGTCTATGCAACCTGCGAAAACAACACATGGTCATATCTCAGTTTACGGTGTGTAGGTAAGAATGGCAAAAAGATTTTATGATTTTGCACATCCCATTAAAGGGCAAGACGAATTAGAACTTTTAGAAATGTTGCCAAAATACAGTATTATTTTTCTGTTCTGTTAAGCACGGGCTATTTCTTTCTCATATAAGAAGTATAAAGTACTCATATCTTATAGAAAATTCGACCTCAAATTGTAATTTCTCTGCACACTTCAGATCACTCAGAGTCCTGAAAGACAATTTTTTAGTTATGTCTGTACGTCCATCCATCTGTCTATAAATATGATAAATCCAAAAATCAACTAGTTAGAAAGATTACATTTGTACGCGGTTTTAAACTGAAATTGTAGATTTCCATCAAATTTTAGACGATATTTGTCAAAATAATGTCTATCTGTTCGTCCTTGTGAAAACAATAATTCAAAATAAAATCTAGTTAAATGGGATTACGCATATTGTTTTATCACCAGAATTGTAGACTTTCGACACATTTTTCTGCATATTCTTCAACATGATGTCTGTCTATTCCTGTGAACTCTTATTCGATAATTTAAAAGCGTAACTAACTCGATAACTGAAATTTGTGTAGTCTTGAAGTCAAAATTGTAGATCTGTTTAATATTCTTGACGCAATCAATATACAGGAGGAGGTGCAGCATATATACTCGATTCTCCTCACTGTATTGCGAAGGTAAAGACAAAAACGCTGTATGAAATGTCTTGAATTTGACTTATTAATTTGTTTCGAAAAGAAGTAAGGCAGTAGAATGTTTTAGAATTTTCCGAAACTCGATCGATGCTGGCAACTCGGTTCTCTTCATGAACTTTCGAGAACAACCTCCTTCCTTGTCCTCTTCAGGAACTTTCGAGAACCCTCTGGGAAGTTCCAGTAACTCCATCCACATGGCAATCAGAGACGCTGTTCAGTATGATTGGCTGGAGCGGACTGAGTCTAACGGGAGGTAAAAGAAAGCGTTCGAGTCTGTGTTCGCGGTACTTCCTGTGATGTGCGCGCACCCATTCGTTTTGAAATTGTAAGTTAAAATAGAACAGCGAATGAAACCACTGAGATGCAGTGAATAAAATGGTGAATTGTAGTCTACGTTTGAATGAGTTTTTTGTGTCTGCAAGAGAAAACCAGCGACTTGTGAACTGTGCGATAAATGGCCCTTTTCAGCGAGAGGTGCGTTGTATTGTGTGCTAACTGTTGAAATTTTAGTGATTGACAGCATCGTTGGATTGAAAACGAAATCTTCTCATTCGTAAGGGGACGAGTAATTGAATGAAAATAATGGTAAACTGCCATCGAGACAGAAGTCCCAGCGTGTTTTGAGGTGAGAGAAAATTTTGTCTCCTTGAGTTCAGATTGCTTTCGTTTCCTGAATTTAAAGATTATATTCATTTTCTTTGAGAAGATTAATTAACAAAAGAGAAAATTTCTTCTCTCTTGTGTTAGTAAATAATTTCTTTTTGTGCAGAGATTAATTCCATTTTTTAATAGTTAAGGGGTCGTTTTCTGTGTTTAAGAGTTTCGTTTTCGACGAGTTGTGGATAGTTTGATTTTGTTGCATTTTTTATTTGCCTGTGAGAATTTCAATAATTGTAAATCTAAGAAAAGACGAGGTAAGACTCGCTGCTGAGGAAATCGGCTTAACAATTCCGAAAGATGCTAATATTGTTGAATTAAAGCATTAAATAAACGACAGTGATCAGTCGAAAAATGATACCTAGTTAATGGAAAGAGTCCTTCATCAAGTGTGCGAGGAGAAGAAAAATCAAAAATTTGAAATTGAGTTTAAAATTCACTTAGAGAGAATTAAAGCAGAGCCAGAAAGAGTTCAATTAAAGGTTATCAAAACTAATCTAGGTTAGCTAGCTTAGACTTTCTTACTTTTTTGTCTACAAAATGGAAGTATTTTAATGTCTGTGTGTTACTCTGCTGGCTTAACTTTGAACATGATATCCAGAAGGATGAAATTTGATAAAGGGCATCAGAATTGTTGACCTGTATCAAATGTTTGATCTGATCCATCAAAAAGATTACCGTATGCTCATCTGCGAATTCGCGAGTGTGTAAACGCGATAACTCAAAAACACAGCGACTTAAATAAATAAAATTTGGTTTGTTATCTTTCAACCAAAATTTTAGTTACATGAAATTTTCTGATTCCATCCGCCAAAAGGAAGCCTTAGAAAGTCGTGCAAGGTTTTCTTCATTATACTACGAAGTTCAAAACTTGCGTATTGTGGCACTACGTAAATTGAGAGAGGTGCAACTCCCGCCGATGCTTTCACGATTCCGCGTTTCCCCTTTCTCTGATTCCGAGGCAATAAAAATTTCAGCACTCGTGGCGGTCCTGGCTGGCATCTCCACGAGTACTAAGATTTTATTCAGATCCGAGGTGAGACACGACTTCCTCCGATTTCACTCCCGATGATTTTTGGTTGTGCATTCATCTTCAAAGTGTGGTATTAATAGATATTGATAATCTTAACACCTTGAAGGATAGCATATCGACAAATCAGCTAGAAACTGTTGCGTTCCGTTAAGAATTCGTTTAAAAAATGCATTTTTTATAACAATTGAACTGTCAACTCAATGAAACAATATTAGTACAACAATACCAAAATAAAACTTGTTATGGAAATTGTGATTTATGTAATTCCGATTAATTGCCTAGACCAAGAGCGTTTACAGCGTCGTGTTCCAAATTGAATTTATTTCTTTGCATAAATCGACATTTTATGGTCAGAATAGTATGCAGACCAAATATGTTTAGTAAAATTGCTTTATTAGAGCTCCTCTCATGTTATTTTATGGGCATCTGTATCTTTTAAGTTGTCCGGATTCACTACTGTAAATTTGGCCTGCAAACTATACAAAACTGTATGCCTATAGTGCCATAATGAATTTTTGTCGAAATTTATACTTCATTATATAAATTTGAAAATAATTTTTTTATGAATCTGTACTTCGGCTTCCCTATCATATTGATCTTATGGTAAGAAAGAGGCTTTTACAGAGATTCTTAAAAGTTCGCAAAGCTAATGACTCCCAACCTTGTTGACAAACTTGGCGATCATCTGGTGACTTGGAAACTAATTTGGTTACTTTTTCGTTAAAATGAAGGTTCCAGAATATAGAAGAATTATGGCCCCATCTCTCTTAGGAACCAAAATTTGAGATTCTTGTGGAAATTTCCATGTGACATCATGCCTTGCCAGAAAACTATAAATACCAATTAGTTAATACAACGTGGTGCCCAACGAGTTAAAAATCTCTCTTCCGAGTCTTTCTCGCAGTGCGCGCTTCCTGTTGGATTCATTCATCAAGCACCCACCGGACGATTTTTGTAACAATATAAATCCTTTATACTGTGAAACCTGTGTATAATGATAAACATACCTGTAAAGACTTTTTCCTTCGTCCCAGCGAATTTCATATTTACTTAATGTTTTTTGAATCTGCGTACAGTTATAATCACTTTTTAGATTTACCTGTCTATAATGACTACAGTTGGACCTCTATTTAACGAACCTCTATTTTATGAATTTCTCCATTTTGCGAACTTTTCCTTGGAACCAAGAGCATTTTGAGAATTTCTTCGCAAAATAACCTCCAAATAGCGAAGTGCATTCTCTATTTAACGAAATTTTTCTTGTGATCCAATATTTTTTTTCTCCCTATTCCTCAAAATATTTCTGAACATTTCAAATTTATTCTTTCTTTTAACACATTTTATGGTGGTCAATGACCTTGAAGCTGGAAAATGTCAAAGCGAAAGTTCTTGAGCATGAAAGAAAAAAATTTAATTCTTCATGAGGTAGATAAAGGCGTGAAGAAAAAGAATATTGCTTTAAATTTGGTATTCCTCCAAACAGCTTATCAACCATAAAAAAAATTGTGATAAGATACAAAATTATGATCCATCGAATTCTTGTTCAAAACGTTTAAAAGCATGTGTCTATGAAGATGTGGATGAGGCAGTTTTGAAGTGGACAGTGTGCAAAATAAAAACAATACAGCAATGAATTGCGATGAAGACGAACATGATGAAGATGGAAATGATTATGATGCAGAAATCCACAAACCCTCGTATGATGAATTGCTAAAATTCATTAATTTTAATATAATTTTTTTAAAAAAATTGAAAATGCAGTGTATTCCCGGACGATGTTTTGTTTTATTCTTGTTTTTCTTGCAGATTTCTTTTTGATGGGTAAGATATATAAAACAAATAGATATTAATTTGCAAAATAAAGGCGTGATTAATTCCTTTTTTTAATAATATTTAATGTTTATGAATTGAAAATCTGTTTTGTGTAGTTTAAAGTATTTTAGTTGGAGAATCTCTATTTAACGAATTTTCCTTATAACGAATTTTTTCCGGGATTTAGCGACTTCGTTAAATAGAGGTATTTTACTTTTTAAGGAACGACTTTAATTTTATCTCCTTTGAAAGCTGGAACATCACAATCCCGATTTTCTGTTCTTGGAAGATGACCAGAAATGGTCCAGAATGGAATCGGCAGGAGGGGCTAGAATCCGGTGATTTTTGTAATACCAGGATCGGGAAATGTTTCCAGATGTTTGTTGGCTCCGACTTCGGGTGGCACTGGCTTTATTTTCGAGAACATGCCGAGTATATTCATTCAGAGTCAGAAGTTTGGACTTGGCACTTATTCCTTGAAGTTTGTTTTGCGAATTTCAAAATTTGGTTTCGTTTTAGAGAGACTTCGTATTTCCTTCGATTATGTGGTATATTTTGTTTACTATTTCTTAAAAATTTATACTGTATTATTATTCGTTTTTTGTTTTTGTTTTCAGAAGACACACCTGAAAAGGATAATAATATTTTAGGTAATATAAATCTTAATTATCGTATTTTAATATTGATTTATATAAAAACTTATTTGAACGTTGTTATAATTTTAAATGCCAATTATTGCTTTCATATTTCCAAATCCTACATCAAATATACAGTCGAACCTCTATATGGAAATTGAAGTATATATAATAATTTAGCTATACAGAATTACGTATTGCAAAATTTTCATCATTTTATCACTAAACAAATTAAACTTAGTTATTTTTTTATTTTTAAATAATACTTTAAAAAAATTAAAAAATCAAAGAAATTTATTTATAAAAATTTACAAATTTGTAGATAAATTTATTTCCAAAAAGAAATGCATGTTACTGCAAAAAAATCGAACTTGAATTTCTATTTAGTTTTGGTCATTTTTTTCCGTTACTTTCTAAATCATCTAATTTACTAAAAGTTCATCTAATTTACTTAGATGAACTTTTCTTTCACACTTATAGATTGCCGGTTATGGGCCATATTTACTAGTATAAATACATATAAAGCTAGATTGAATTTAAAATACATATTTCACTCCCAGTTACGAAAGGAATTTTAACGAAGTAGCTATGAATAACTTATGACTCAACGCTTTAGAGACTTTAACGACTTTAGAGTTTTATCGTAAACAATCATAGGGATTTCCGTAAATTTCTTTTGTAGTAAGAATGTACAAAAGAGTTCTTTTCTTATTTAATTTAAATTTATTCTTATTTGCGATATTTATTGTCTTCTTTTGACAGCAATTTGTGTAAATAATATTTTCTGAGAAAATTTTTGTTCGATGTATGGAAATTTTATTTACAGGCATAGAACGTTATTCTAATGAAAATCCAGTGTCGATGAAAGAAGTTCGATGCATAGAGATTTACAAATTTTGGAAGTTCGATATATTGGAATTTGTCAGCATTTTTTTCACGTAACAGAAAAACTCATTATATTTGAATTATTTTTTAGGTATCGTTGTTGGATCTGTCATTGCCACACTGATCCTCATATTTGGTTTGACAATATTCTTAATTCGTTGGAATAAGTAAGTTACTTTTATTATTTCTAAACCGCGTTCGTAAAATATTTTTCTTTTGTTACATTGCTGTAAAAATAGATTTCAAAACCTCAGTTAAACCTATTAAGATTTTCTGGTAATTATTTTTGACTGGTATGTTTTCTGCAAATCGCGTTACGCACAGAATTCAACGGTCTACATGGCAAAACGTTGGACCCAGAGATACTAAATTTAACACTAATTTACTTCTTGGATAGTAGATGATCATAAAGATGTTTATAAGAAATAAGTAATACCGTTTGACTTATTATGTTTCCGCTTGTTCATCAAATAATTCCAGAAATGAACTATTTCACTTAGGAAGATAAGACATGCTTTTTTTTCTAAAAATCTTATACCTATAAGGGTTTTTTATGAATTAATATTTCCATAACCCTATGGTAGCGAATTATCTTCAGAAAAGTTTTAAAAATCGAAAAATACTTAAAAGATAATATTTATTATTATTTATTAAAGAATGCGTAGTTAGATAAAACAAGTGTGATAGTCAGATGCTTATTGTTTAGTTCCAAAAACTGAAGTTTACTTACTGAATGCAATATGAATAATAAAAATACGTTTCTTGTTTATTTTTAGAGTTAGAGGAATATGTGTCACATATAAACCTGGTAACAGAAACAGCCACCCTACATCTCCCTCCTTTGGCGACTGCAGCACCACAGATCTATGAAAAGTAGAAATCTCTACTGTATAGTTTGAAGTAATTCAAAACAGCAGGATGACACCAGGTCTCATCCTCCCAAATTTCAAAAATTAGAAATAGGGTATTTGAAACCAGTTGACTGTCGTTCGCCTTATGACACAGCTATCAACGACTTCCTGCATCCAAATTTAGAACACTTACCAAATCATCCTCACTTTACAATTCAATGAACTGACCTTACTGACATTTTCTGGGAATTCCACAATGGATAAACAGAGGTGAATGAAAAATTTCGCAATAAATAAATGTTTTCAGTTTCGAATAATATACTAGGTGATCGCGAATTCATGGTACAAACTTTAGGGTTTTACAGGACACTGTAATAATCATTTATCGTATAGGATTGTATGGGTGCAAGTGACGCGGTGATTCGCAAACACAGGAAATAAGAGACGAAAGGAAAGAAAAAGTGTTTATTGACAGCATCGTTGACAAATTCAATGTTTACAATAACTGTTCAAAATTACGTCCACCAACAGAGATAGATGCTTGACAGCGTCGGTGGAGCGAATGGCGTACACTTTCAAAGATGCCAGGTATTTCACGCATACGTGAAGAAGCTACGGATATTCGAGCAATGAGATCCTCATCTGAATCAACTGGAGTCGCATAAACAAGTCTCTTCAGATGTCCCCATAAAAACTAATCGATTCTTGATAAATCTTGAGATCGGGATGGCCAAGGGACTAGTCCACCACTCCCAATTCGTCGCGTCCCAAAAGTGGCATTCAGGTAATTGCGCACATCAATGCTGGAGTGGGCTGTCGCCCCATTCACATTCGGTTACGAATGTCGATCGGAACATCTTGCAGCAGTTCTGGTAAAACCTGTTCCAGAAAAATAAGTTAACATTGGCCATTGCGTCGCTTCGGTAGTAGGTATGGGCCAATCAAAAAGTCGCTGACAATACCTCACCTCGTCACTTCCGCCCATACATTCTTATACAGTAAATGATTTTTACAGTGTCCTGTACCAACCCTTAAAGTTTGTACCATGAGTTGAAATACACCAAGGTCTTGATACTCATTTCTGTGAAAACAGATTTCAAAGTTCATTATCTGCATTTAAAATAAAAGAGAAATTCTAATTGTTCTTGCTGCTTGGTAGATACAAACTGAGCTATAAGCTTGAATCATTATTCACACAAAATATAACTTTTCGGCATTACCATGGCAGTGTTAGTGTAAAATGTACCAAAAATAGACTTAGTTCACATTAGCTATGAACTCTCTATATATCACCGTGCAGTCTTGTATGATTAAAAATAAAGGTTTTTTTTCCTTTGTAGCTGTTTGAAGATTAATGTTTATTTCTGATATTCAAAGTTTCAATAGAATATATCTATTTCTGAATTATTGCTCGGAATTTCTCATAGCATTTTTATTTTATAATTACTTCACTTTTTCGTATGCGAAGTAAACAAAGAGAAAGTTATTGTATTAGACAAAAAATGAGTCCTCGAGACTTTGTTGGCTATATCCCTTTCAGACCTGTCTGAGTCAGATAAAACAAATTTTTGCAATTATGTCTACCGGCGAGTCTGTCTATGATGTGCTAGACGGATGAAATTGAGTTCGTGGTCTTTACATCAAAATTGTATTTTTCTAACAAATTCTAGATGAAATCCGTTAACGGGTAGTTTGTCTGTCTGCCCGTCTATGTAAATACGAATAAGAAAATATAAAACAAAAGAGCTTGTTTGATAAAATTTAGTGTATAATTTTTTCATTAGAATTATAGATGTTTATAAAATTTCGGTCAAATTCCGACAACATGTTTGGTTTGCCGTCTTTTGTGTACCTTGTTTGCGTGCATGAGATTGAAATGACTTAGATAAATGAAATTGGGTATGTGGTCTTGTTATTAAAAATTTGAATTCTACCAAATTTGGACTCAGTCAGTCGAAAGGAAGGAGTCGAAAAGACATTTTCGAGTTTCTTCTTTTTCCTTCGTAGCACAAAACTCGCCATAATGTATTAGCATAGTATACACGAAAGTCATGGGGAGAACATTCCCAATAGTTACAAATGTTTTCTTAGTTTATAATCTTATATATGGGGCCTTATGGGTCTTATCTACGTCTACTATCTTATGGGGCTTTTGTGTCTTATCTATGTCTACTATCTTATGGGGCTTTTGTGTCTTATCTATGTCTACTATCTTATGGGGCTTATGAAGAGTGGCACGTTAAGAAACACATTTACCAAGGAAGTGAAGCAATACATTTGACCGCAGGTAGTAAATGTTTAATATTTTCGGGGGCATTTGCATATATATGCATATTTAGATCCTTAAAATATTAAATCTATTCCAAGTGATCAAATATATGAAAATTTTGGGGAGAACTATTGATTACAGAATATCTCAACAATAAAAATAAATCGTCGAATATCAGAGCTGATTGGTTTTTATTTTATTTCATGATCACTGCTTTGAAAACGCATAACGTTAACTTGTTATGTGTAAACTTTCTATAATTAGTTTTAAAATATCATTAATATTTGCTGAATAAAATATAATATGTAGGGGAGACCGGGGCAAGTTTGGTACAGGGGCAAGTTTACACAAGGCTTATATTTCATATACCATTGGTCGGAGGGCACCACATGTCGTTTCAGAAGAAGTGTCTCGACCTTCATTAATACTCAGCCAGTTTGGGAGTCAGTCTTGAAAGTGGACCGTGATGTTGACAACTTTTTCTGATTTTTTTACCAGTTTATTAAATTTTTACCCTTACTTATTGGCTTTAATAGAGCTCGTACTATTAGAATATTATAACTTATTATGGATTATCCTCTTAGGTTGTTCTTTTGTGGTTATTTTAAGCTATTTAATTGATTATTTTTATTATGAATAAAGTTTACATGCTGAGTTATAACAAAAAAAATGGTAATGGGCAAGTTTACACACAGCGCATGGGGCAGGTTTACACAGTGTGTAAACTTGCCCCATTGCTATATTTTTGTTAGAACTGGCACAAGTGGCACTTGCATTACAAAGTCATTCCCAACACCTGAAGATGTGAGGACATTTCAAAAAGCAGGGCCAAGGAAAAGAAGTATCAGAGGTAGGAAAAAAAGGCAAACATCAATTCTTACAGATAGACCTGTAAAAAATGCTTTACAAATAGATAAGGAGAAATTAAAAAAGAGGAAAATAGCCTTAACCCATCATACTATGTAAATTCCAGTAGAACATATTATAATAATGCAAAAAATAGTGTAGATAAAAAATTTAAAATTAAGGAAAACCTTGTTCTGAATGAAAATTTGGGAAATGTTGAGCGTAAAACCAAGAAAACTTTTGATTCTGATGAAGAGCATTACGATGAAAATTGTCTGTGTATTTACTGTTTAAATCCATACGAAGAAAAAAGACCTGGAGAACAACTGGTACAATGCACCGAATGTAAGAGGTGGGTTTATGAGGATTGTATTACCAATGACAATTCAAAATATTTTGTTTGTATAAATTGTGAGAGCGGTTTTGAAAACTATTAGAATTCACCATAACTGTTTACAATCTATTATGCACTTTTTGAAATAAGCTAGGTTTTTTTGTATTTAATTTGTTGTATTTTAATCACTGTAATCCTTCTATTTAATCATTTTTGGTGGTGTGTAAACGTGCCCCAGGCATTGTGTAAACTTGCCCCGGTCATGGGACAAGTTTACACAGGTGACATCATGGTAAAGAAAATGGTATAATTACAAAAATATGATAATTTAAAGTATTTAAAAATATAAACTAGATGCCTTAAAGTCTAACTAATTAATTGGTAATGAAAATGAGAAAAAACTTTAAAGCCTTAAAATAGAAAAATAGAAGTTTAAAAAGTGTGTGAACCTGCTCCGATCTCCCCTACAAAATATAGCCTCTTTCAATGAATGTATCAATATAAAAACGCTGTTTGTATTATTAATTACATTTCATAAAAAATTATAAACGTATATGTGAAAGTGGGGTAAGATGGCGACCTTAAGCTTTGGGGGCTTTTCCTGGCCTCAATATTCGTTGCTGGAGGTTTTTTCTCGTCAAGTTCTTCTTCAGCTCTTTATTTTAAAGAGGTATTTTTTTTTAATTTTTATGATCAAATTTAAGACTCCGAAATTTCATTTTAGAAAAAAAATCAATCTCTTCATTTTAGATGACGAGCGATGCCGGGTAAGATGACGAATACTTAATTTGCAAAAACCTGAAAGTGAATCGATGCTGATTCAAACGCTTAATCAAAATTTCGGACCCTGATATTTTATATTAATTAATATATTAATATCAATTAATATCAGTTAATATATTAATTTGAGATTCAAACCTTAAGAAAAGAAATCAATTGCAAAAATCGCATCGCCATGGGCTTGGATTTCATCTTATCCAGTACAGGTGGAATGGGGCCAGAGCTTGCACATAAAACACTGGAATCCCAATTCCGTGTTTCCTTACTCACTGCAAATGATGCATTTTTCATTATCGAGGACCTCTGGGTCCAGATTATTATTAGCGTCAACGTAAGAAATTCAAATGTATGAATTGAGTCTTCAGACTCGGAACATTAGAAGTCGAGGTGTTACTTAGCTACTTTCTTCTTTTTTGTAGAATTTTTAGAAGGTTTGTTGCGTTTAGTCTTATTAACTTCAGCCTTGTTCAGCTGTCAAAGTTTTAGTTTGCCTTCTTTTTCCTCTATCTCCTTTTTAATCAGATGTTCATTTTCCTCTGGAGTGCCAGTGAGTTGCAGGAAAGGCAGGTGGCATTCAGGTAGCATGACGAGCTCCTGAATCAGCGTAGAGAGGTTCGCCATCTTAGTCTCCACCCAATTCGTCATCTTACCCGGCATCGCCATTTTTATTTCGAAAAAACATTAAAGGGCATCAGCTCATTATAAAAAATAAAATAATACATCATTGAACAGCTTTTGATTAGCACTTTGCGAATATGGCATGTATAAATCAAAAATACTTATACCATGAACACTATCCATTACTAAGTACTAACCAAAATTTACATCGTAACAACTCTAAAACACATTTCGAAGTAGTATGAATCACACAAATGACGGGATGAAATCTTTTGGCATGACATGGGTGTCTGGTCGCTAGATCTCTGATGATGCAGTATCGAAGCTGCCTTCTAGTGTAATTTCAAAAAATCCAACCATCATCTTAATCCTTCGTCGTCCTACCTGACTTTCCCCATATGTCTGTAAAGAATGTTAGCGTTTCTGGTACAAATTTTATTGGAATCGTTTCTGTGCTATAATTTCCTGCTACAAAAGTCTGCTTGATTTCGAGTTTTCTGAAAGTCTATTATAAATAATAGATTATTTTTCACTAGCCTCACTCTTGAATTATTATCTGTTTTATAGAATTGCTTTCAATCTTTCATATATCACTGTATCCTCTAATTGAAGTGATTAAAGCGATATATCTTATCAGTAAATTTTTCCGATTTAAGGTCCCTTGTCACCGTCCTAATAGAAGCTAATTCATGGATTTTTTTTTTAGTAATAGTATGGACAGATTATTCTTCTGGAATTCAAGGCAACAATTGCCATCACACTAATACATACCTCCATCCACCACTACAAGGCTATTTTTTCATGGACAGCATCAACTTCGGATGTGTAGAACGTTGAAAACAAAAACAAAGAGTCTTCGAGTTATGAAGGCTTAAAAAACAAAATTTTTAAAAAATCCCATAAACTCCTTTTTGAGGTTAAATATATGATTCCTCAGAAAAATCTATACAATATGCAAATAATTAACAAATTACTCTTCTCAATGCTTTAATAATTTCAAAATTGTGTTATACATGCGTACCTATTTTGACTTAATAACATCCAATTCTTTACAGAAAATGCGTTTAGTAGTTTCGGTAGAAAAAGTCCTTAATTGAAGTTTGCCATTTCACAGAATCTTTTTGCAACTGCACAGTTTATTCTAAAGTAGCAATGGCACCAAATTATTCAGTTCCAATATTTTCAATTGATTCAAGGAAGCTCCGGAACAGTTCCACTGCCTTATTGGCTTCTTTAAAGGTAACTTTTTCGTGCTTTCGTTGATCCAATTCCTTGGTTTCTTCATCAGAAATTTCTGCATTTATGTTCGCAACAATCTCTTTATCTGTCATAGTGCCGCGTGTTTGGAGTTCATTGTCTACATCCAAGAAATCTTCAAATGAAATGCTAGTGTTACAATCCTTTTGTATCAATTCCAACAATTCTGGATTAATTTCTCTTTCTCCTATTGAGTTCTTAATGGAATCAACTTCCTCTGTTTCACTAGAAATTTTATTCTCGGAAAATCCTTCTTTGATTAAACAATTTGTTATTGTTGTTTCTGTGACATTTCTCCATGAATAGTAAGCCATTCGCATTGACTGCAGGATGTTGATAGATGCGCAAGGTCTACCTTCATCGATAATATCCAGGAATCTTCTCACAATTTGCGCTCGATAACCAACTTTGAAGCTTCGAATTATCCCCTGGGCGAGTGGCTACAATTTCGAAGTAGTATTTGGCGGTTAAAATTTCACAGTGATATTTTTAGTGCCGGAAAATTAGAGTGAGAATTACAATTGTCTATGAAGAGGAGAATTCGTCTTTTCTTTTTAGCCATTTCTTTATCAATTTCCTTCAGCCAATCACCAAAAATTTCGCTCGTCATCCAAGCCTTTTAATTTGACTTGTACATCATTAGAAATGACATAATTTTAGCAAAGCTCCTCGGCTTTTTGAATCGTCCTATTATAAGACGTTGAAGGTTTTCTTTACCACTACTGATTAGCTGCCAAGAGCACAGTCACACGAAG
Organism: Araneus ventricosus; assembly: GCA_013235015.1. Classification (NCBI taxonomy): domain Eukaryota; kingdom Metazoa; phylum Arthropoda; class Arachnida; order Araneae; family Araneidae; genus Araneus; species Araneus ventricosus. Next base: position 3,375 of record BGPR01010373.1, on the reverse strand, counting down.
CTTATTCTGTTTCATCCTTCACCTTTAAATGCAGCCGTTTTGCTGGGAAAACACAGGAAGAACAATATTAGTTTCATCTGCGTTAAATACATCATCAGCTTTGTAATCCTTTAAAAGCGAAGGAAGTGCTTAAAGCCACTGTTCACAGAAAGATGCATCTTCCGATGCACTTTCACTGCAAAGCTTCCGAAAAACAATGTTGTGTTTTTTCGTAAAATTTTTCAGCCAGCCATTGCTTGCTTTAAATTCATTGTTTGAGTCCAGTTCTTTTGCAAAATCCTCTGATTTTGCTGCAACACCAATCCACTCACAGGAATGTTTTGATCACGGCATTGGACGAACCATTTTCGTACGTATTCTTCAACTTCAGGATAGGTCTAATTCTGAATTTTCATTTTCTTCCTGTTTTCAGCATCATAATTTTTTTTCCATTGCTTCACGGTTTTTTATTATTGTCGAAAGAGTGCTGGAAGGGATTTTAAAGTAAGCAGCAATTTCGACTTTCTTTTTTAGTTTGTTTTCATCCAAAAACTTAAACACTTTTATTTTATCTTCGACTGATAACAAGTTCAACTTACGCTTTTCACCAGCCATTCTCAAGAAGTTAGAGAAATTAAATCTACAAATGTTCAAGAACAAGGACACAGGAAAAGAAGAAGGACACAGGATAAAGAAGAAGGACACAGGAAATTCTCCCGCCGCCGGTGACAAGATAACAGCCTCTCACCCCCAGACACCCCACTTCCCGTTTTGCATCTCCTACCCCAATATCCTATTCATTGCTTTTCCACTAAAAATGGGTAAAGAATGAAACGATATCACTCTCAAACTGATTCTATTGCCACTAACTGCCACGAGAAAAACGTCAACTGAAACTTATTTCTAGGAGAAAAATATCGACATATCAAGGGGTTTGAGAAGCGAATTTCGAGATAACTATGGGAAATATAATGAGAATTTCGATGAAAATGCAGGGGAAAGAATTTTTTTAGAGATGTCAAGGGTTTCGAGATTGTCCGGTTCGAGGATAATAACTGACGGCGCTAGATGCGCTATTTAACAACTGAAAGAAGAAATAACTGCAACTTTGACTCTCCTGTGTTTCCTACGATCCAGTTTTCCTCAATGTTTACCTGTTAAATTCTATGTCTTTTATTTGTATAAAATTTGGATGTATCAATGAGAAATAAATACGCTTGATACCAACCAAAACATAATGGTGCCGAAAAAACCCGTTTGAACTCACGGACAGAGACAGGTAAATCTATTTTAATTTGTTTTCTTACGAATACGCAAAATGTCTATGAATGATGCAATTACTTCCGTTACGGATGAACGTCAAAGTTCGTTAAATGATAATGAAAACAACGGTAGGAACAACGACGAGGATTTTCTTTTAAAAAGGAAAAGAAGTTATGTTAGAGGAAACATCAGTCGTTTCTGCAATAAATTCAGCATTAATGGTTCACAGGAAGAAATAGATTTTACGATCAGTCGCCTGTCAGAAACGTTTAAAGAGTTAAAAATTTTAGATGACAAAATTCATGCGTTACTTTCTGATGACGAATTTGAACTTGATATAATTGAATGTGCAAATTATGAGGACAAGACAAAATTAACTATATATAAAGCGCGAAAAGCTTTAGAAAATGTTAAAGTTCCAAACATTGATCCGACGCCAGACGCTGCCATCACGCCAAATGAGGCGATGAACGCGCCATACTCTCCCTTTCCTTCATCCTACGCCAGCGGTTTCTCGCCAAATGCACCTATGACTTACATTCAATCCACTGTAAAATTACCTACAATGAAAATAGAGCCATTTGATGGTGATACAGAAAAATTTCATATGTTTTTTGAGCAATTTTCCTCAGCAGTCGACTTAAACCAACGACTTTCTACAATAGATAAACATGTCTATCTAAGAGGCTATTTGAAAGATGAACCAGCGCGTTTAGTTGATGGAATAAGCATAACTGCTGAAATGTATGAAACAGTAAAAAAATCTTTAAAAATAGGTATGGCGATAAAAATAGAATTATCCAAGCTCATTTAGATTTTTTGGAAAAGATAACGCCTGTTTCTAACCCAACGCCAATATCTCTAAATAATATTTTTATAGAGTGTAACAGGAGGCTTCAAGCTTTAACTGCCTTGGGAGATGATATAAATGCATACGGCCGAATTTTAACGCCCGAAATTCTACGTGCTTTCCCAAATGATGTTTGTCGACGATGGATAATTCACGCCAAACGGGAAAAGATATCAGAAAGTGACATTTCAAAACTGCGAGAGTTTCTTTCGGAAGAAGTTGAGGGTGCTCTTACTACCTTGAAAATTAAAGGTGAACAAACCGACAAATTTTGTGCCTTGCCATCCACAGCAGCATTTAATGTTAACTCGAAGACTCAACACAAGCCAAAGAATTATTCAAAGAAACCATCACCTTTTTGCCCCTTCTGTAATGTTGCAGGACATTGGCCCCAGCAGTGCAAATCTGTCACTGATATAGATGTTCGTGTCCAGAAGCTCAAGACTGCTGGCCGTTGCTTCTTGTGTACTAACAAAGGACATAATGTGAGGATTTGTCCTAGAAAGGATAAGGCCTTCTGTATCAAGTGCAAAAGGAAACACCATGTTTCAATTTGTGAAAATTCCAACCTCGACCTTATTCCTTTGACAACTGCAAATCAAGCAAATATTTTTGCACAAATGTTACTCATTTACAAACCTCAAAAGTTTTTATTACTGGTCCCACAGGAATTGCTAAATTAACACGCTGTATTCTTGATGGCGGTTCTCAGTCTAGTTTTGTTTCTACTCGTCTACTAGATGTTTTGAATTTAAAAGTGATCAGCACTGACAACCTAGAGGTTCGAGGATTTGAGTCTCATTCAAGTGAAACGCAACCTCGAAGAAGAGTTCAATTGGAATTGTCCAGTATTTGGAACAAATCAAGTGTTAGCTTAAATGCATTTGAGAGCTCTAATACGTATGCACCTCATCAAACTGTTCCAACGGATATTACTCTTTTTGATCGGCAAAAGAAATTGAAACTTCCTGATCCGTATGAAAAAACAGACAATTTGCCAATTGAGGTTTTGATTGGAGCTTACTTTTACTGGACCGTGATGACTGTTAAACCTCCTAAGAAACTGATTGAGAGTCTAGTTTTGATGCCTTCCATATTTGGATGGATTCTAAGTGGTTCTAGATCAATGACCACCATAAGGTTTGATAAAAAATCTGCTATTCACAACATCTGTGCGGACAAAGTAAACATGCAAAAGGAAGATGAAGATGTACGCACCTTTTGGGACCTGGAGACTCTTGGAATTAAAGCAAGTCAAGAAAAAGAGATGTCTACGCTTAACA
>BGPR01010372.1:30618-52779 GCA_013235015.1 Araneus ventricosus | reverse complement strand
CTGTTATGCTTCGTTCAGTTACGTATTGCTCTTTTGATTTTAAATTTGGCTGCATCGACTTTCTAATAATACTATTATTTTCAATTTTTTCAATATAACTAGAACAGTTTGTCGGATTTTAAAAAACAACAACGGTTCTATCTTTTCAAAGTTTTTTTTTTAAATAAATTTTTTCTGGGCGGTTGAGGAAGTTATTTTTTTAAGGGAGACAGTTCCCCTCGCACGGCGGCATACGGAACTCAGATAGTATGTGATTGGTTGAAGGAGGTGACGACCATAACCTTGAATGACTGATTATTATTTTCGGCGAGTATCTTAATGTCATTTATTCGTCCTCGCATACTAGCTTGCAGTATAATAATTTTCACGCTACAATATTTTATTATTGTTTATCGTGAAAAAAATAACAGGAAAATCAATAATGTGTATCTTTTGTTTTCAAAACTTTTTTCATGTCATTGTGGGCGTTTTTTTTCATTTGTTGAAGTCCTGATTCCACAGGCAACGCCGTGCGTAATTGCTAGTAAGGAATAAAAAATCTTCAGTGCTAGCGATTTTCTAGAATGGCATGTAGTACTTTGAACCAAAACTTTTCAATTGCATTTTCATAATAAATTTCTGCTAGGAACCCTTGAAATGTTGCAAACAGCAGGGACGACACTTTATCAAAAGAAATAAGTGTTTTTGAAATGTATAAGATGTTTAAGGACGGCATATAGTGCGTCAAAGGTGCGGATTCCTTTTTCTTAGACTGTGAATCATGAAGTTTAACCAATTGGCAAGACTGTTAACAAAGAACATTTATCAGAAAGTATTGGGCTTGCTTTTATATCAAGGCAAAGTACATTTTCTAATTGTTGTGCTCAACATTTGTTTTCGAAATTTCAACAATTAAGGCTCCGCATTATTTACATTCATTTGATACGGCACCACCTTCATTTGCAAGTATAAAGTTGCCCCTTTTTGGCCATTTTCGAATTCGTGGATGAGAAAAATTTGTCCCGAATTTTAAAGGGGGCCCAAGAAAGCGAAAACGTTTCATGAGAATTTGAGAAAAATTCAACAAATGTGCATTGCAGTCGGAGAAATATAATAGTCAATATTCAATGAATATGCATTGAATGCCAAACTAAAATTTTTCATATTTTATAAAATCAGTTTGGATTATGTTTAATCACAGTGATATGTCTCGGATTAGCCATGGCATTCAAACTTCGCATTAATTTTCTATTAGTGTGTGTATTTTTGAGAAAATACTATAAGGGAACGTAGAATACGAGTGTACTCTTTGTATTCGCCTGATATGGCATGGTGCCACCCTTTTTTCATTTTCATACTTCAAACTGTCATTTCTGGTCGTCTCGTTTGAATCTGTCGATGGGATGAAAGAAATTTCACTGGCGGTTTTTAAAAGAATTACGAAAACAACTTCAAAAGTGTTTCGAGGATTTGAATAGCTTCGAATAAGGACTTAGTATTCAGAGTATTAGTATTCTTAGTATTCATTTAATTACTAATTCCTCCAAATCACTATTCAATATCTATTACAACATTGAAGTGGTTGTAATAAATATTGAATAATGATTTGGAGGTTTGTAATTTTAAGAAATTACTCTAATACTTTTTGATTTCTAGTACTTTCCTCCAGGGGAGCACCTAGAGCACGAGAATGAAAAGTTCCCGTTTAACCTCTTGCCATACGATTTGATTTAACCTCTTAATTAGATAATAACACCTGTTTGGGATGTTTTTTTATTATTTCAATCTATTTAAGATGGCAAAGGATACTTGAGGCATTTAAGCGTGTCCAGGCGATTTTTGTAGGGTAACTCCGGGAGAGTCGCCGCACACCTTGTATTTCTTGTAATTATCGATAGATGACAGTCAGACGAGCAGTGTAGGTGCGCAATGAGATTTCTTTAACCAGTTTACAGCGTGAATCCCAATTCGATGATTACTTTTAGCTGTACAATCGTCATTTTGTGGTAAGCGCATGATTTCACCATCCAAACTTTTAAACACCTTATGCTTAAATACTTTTTATGCGCTAATTACTAATTCCATGCATGATTTCGAAGTCGAAACTAAGTGGAGAATCTGTATAGAGTACTGTGTGTATGGTTACGCCATTTTCCTTTGCGAGGGCAGGCAACTATGATGTGCGGCGTCTGTACCGTACAAAATGGGATACATGCCGCACTGCGATCCGGTATACACGCCGCAGTTTCTTTTGTACGGGATGCCGCGATTAATAAACTTGAAATTTATCTATCCGTGTCTTATTTTATTATGTTACTGAATTTTATGTTACTGAACACTTATTTGGGTTGAGCAGCATGTTGGGCGCAAATTGACTAGGTATCAGGTAGGGTCTTTAATCTGCGATGCTTGGAACAAATCGGCAACTGTTGCCACGCCCCTGGGGGCTTTAAGGTCACTGGCAACTTCCCTTTTAACAACGACGCTCTCCCAGATAATTTGTTTTATGCATTAGCGGATAGTGAAGTGCCCATACTAGAAAACACGACACAAGAGGAGGCAAATTCATCAAGTAAAGTACTAATCAACACACCTCAAATCAATTTACAGCCTGCAGAACCTGGAACTAGCAGTGTAAAACCACCATCACCTACCAAACACCTACATAAAATCTCTCTTATTCCGACACTTAGCTAGGTGACAGCAAAGCACAGAATTAAGAAAATAGCAGTACTCTTAACCTCTATTGAAATAGGAATGCGCTTAAAGCAAATTTAGAGAAAAGATTCCAAAAATGTAAGAAAATTAACACAAAAGATGACAAAACTACCAAGAAAAAATTTAATTTTGAATCAGGTGGAGGATCCCATGACAGTTCATCAGACATTGATGAATGTTCAAACAGTATCAAGTTTACTACACCACGTGGCATAACTCCCGCACAAGTGCGGCGTCTCATCTTGAATGTACGGGTGACGCGCCGCAGTGTAATGCTTTAGAAAAAAATTGTTAAAAAATATTAATTATTTTTTTATATTTTTTGTCGCAGTACACATGTTGTATATTTAACATTAAATAGCACAGCATGATTTATTTTATTTTATGTGCACCATGGGATTTTATACACAACTTCAAAAAAATATGCGGCATATCTCCCGGAATTACACTATTTAAAATTAATCGTTACGTTAACTTAAATACGGATTTAAATACCAAAACTTCTGTAATTCAATACACGTGTCAGAGACGACATTGTACGTTAAGGGGTTAAGCAAGCTGGTCCTCAGTGGCTCCGTAACTTACAGGTTTGTCGGTTCCCTTGATGGCATGTGTTATCGGATTGGTTAAAGGTCACGTTCCCATGATAGGTAGTGCCACCCGGTTTCTGATGTGAGCTCGTTACATGAGGCATATCGTAATGCGAATATTTCACAGGGCCCGTGTTTGGCATAAGGCGCGAAAGATTTTTTATGTTTGCTTAGGTGCCACGGCCCAGCAAGGTAAATCCTTTGTTTATGTAACTAATATTTTTCTGCCAAATGACATGACTTCAACGTCATAATTGTTTTACAGAAAGGAAAATATATTAGTCATGTTGTGCTTTAAAAGTTCAAATATCAGTAATCAAACGGAAGTTCAAGTATCAGTCATCAATACGTTCATACACTTTGTATCAACTGTTACAAAATTCATTAGCTATTTTTTATTTTGTAATCAACTCTATATTTTACGTTAAAAAAGCTTGGGATGATTAACCCTTTTAGTGCCGACCGAAAGTATCGTACCTATGCGAAGAATGCCGGACCCATTTGAGGAATTTGCTAAGGTTTGGACCAAGATCATAAAGAACAAAATAAGAATGTTGTTCACAAAATTGATAAAGGAGCATATTACGGAATAAAGGGAGAATAAATTAATGCCAATAGCATTTCAATATTCGTTGAAAATCATACGAATAACATAAATATAAAACATTATGAGAAAAAGAGATAAATCAAATATTAACTTATAATATTAACCGAAATATTATTAATAAATCGAATATATTAATAAAACTATTTATAACATTTTATAAATTTATTTTGAGATAGAGTTCTCTCGCGATGCGGGTAGTAAGGCGTCATCGCATGCGCAACTATATATCGTCGTTGGCACTTTCCGCAAGTATTGCGAACGACGATATATCGTCGCTCGGCACTAAAAAGGTTAAATGCACTCCAACGGAATCATTCACATATGGTTGCCGGAAGTAGATAGAAAATGAGAGTTCACCCTCATCGAGGGATTGAGGAGGCTCTGGAGGCTCTCCCCTCCCCCTCCCTTCCCTATCACTTCTCAGATAAGAAATTTTCCAGATAAGAAATTTTCAAGATTGGATGGACTTTGTTATCGGTCTTTGGAACTTTGAAAAATTTGGACTTTTGGGTTTTAGGGACTTGGGATTTCTTGTCTTGCTTCCTTTGTCATTAGTTATTATCAATTAGAAATATTAATCTTTGATAGTTGGTCAAATACTCATGCTGAAATCTTAAGGCTGATAATATTTATTATAATGAATGGTGATAATATTTTAAAATAATTATTTGGGATATTTTATTTTAACTTGTTTAAGGGCGGGTTCGAACTTAACAAATTAAGCCCAAGCCACTTCTTGATAAGGAATTAATTATTTTTTCTATCTGCCTTTCGAACTTTGAAAAATTTTGAAAATGTTTTTAGGAACTTGGTTTTTTTTCAACGTCCTTTTACTAATAATCTCTCTCTTACAGAATTTTATCAATGATAACTTATCATGCATTAAAATAAAACATTTAAATATAAACATAATAGTTTTAAACTTGCACATTAAATAATTTTAACATGATTTTAAACATAAACTACCAATCGCACTTTTTAAACTTTGAAAATTTCTCTCACAGAATTTTATCAAAGATCACTTATCATGATCATGAACTTACTTTTTCAGTCGCAGGAAGACTCTTTTCGATGATGAAACTCTCAAGTTGAAAGGGAGAGATACATGACTGAAATTCATTTTCGATTTTTTTAAAACACATTTCTTCGAATTATGAAAACGATCATAGAATATTCTATCAATAACATAGAAGAAAAATAAAAATCTCTTTGGTTTGAATAAATTAATGAAACTCATGTTTTACATTCCAATTCCTTTTCACATTGATCAAATAAATAAATTTAATCTCAACAATTTTAACCACCACCAAAGAACTTTTTCTGCATGCGTGAAGACTGTGTGTGTGTGATTTATTTCGAATAACGATAAAAGAGTTACCACGTCTGTGTGTGTGTTTTCTTCTCTTTGCGATAGATTATCTTTTAAGAATATTCCACATAGATAATTCTAATCATTGCTTATACTCTGTGTCAACCCTACATGAATCTTATAGTTTCAAATTCACTCTATCAATGACATAGAAAAATAAAAATATCTTAGGTTTGAATAAATTAATGAAATGAAACTCGTGTTTTACATTCTAATTCCTTTTAAACATAAATCAAATAAATTTAGTCTCGAGAATTTTAACCACCACCAAAGAACTTTTTCTGCATGCGTGTTTAATTCACGAAGACTCTGTGTGTGTTTGTGCATGTGTGTGTGTGTTTGTGCGTGCGTGTGTTTGTGCGTGCGTGCGTGTGTGTGTGTGTGTGTGCATGTGTGTGAAACTCATGTTTTACATTCTAATTCCTTTTTACATCGATCAAATAAATTTAGTCTCGACAATTTTAACCAAGAACTTTTTTTTTCTGCATGCGTGTTTAATTCACGAATACTCTGTGTGTGTGTTTGTGCATGTGTGTGTGTGTGTGTGTGTGTGTGTCTGTGTGTGTGTGTTTGTGTGTGTGTGTGTGTGTGTGTGTTTGCGTGTGTGCATGCATGTGTGTGTTTAATTCATGAAGTGTGTGTGTGTGTGTGTGCATGTGCGTGTGTGTGTGAGAGATTTAAAATATCAAAACATAAAACTATTTAAAAGCTAACTGTTTCAGATGAAAAACTATTTATCTTAAAGATTTAAACCTCATTCAAACACTTTGAGATTGAATTTTTTTTTTCTTAAACTTAAAACCTTTGCTGATGCTTTAACAAACCAACATCTTTATCGAATCTTTATTTTTTCTCGCACATGTCTTAAATAATTTGTCTTATAAATTTTCAAATATTAACAGAAAATTGATCATTTCAATTTATAATTAACTTCAACGCTTTCACTTAAATATATTCATGTTCACACCTAAACAAAGCTTATAATTTCAAAAACATATTTTCAATGACGAATGCAATTATTGACAAAAAATAAAAGCAATCAAATTAAAAATCTCTTTAGCTTGATTAAGTTTTTCTTCCATAGTGAAATTTGTTAAAATTGAACTTAAAATTCCAATTTTCTACCAGTTTCAAAAATATCAAAACATAAAACTACTTTAAAGCTGACTGTTTCAGATGAAAAACTATTTAACTTAAAGATTTAAGCCTCATTCAAACACAACGAGATTGAACTTTTTTTCTTCTTAAACTTGAAACTTTTTACAATGTTTAAACAACACAAGCATCTTTTATTGAATCTTTCTTTCTCACACATAGCTTAAATCAGCTGTCTTACAATTTTTCAAAGATTGACAGAAAATTAATAATTTTAAAGCATAATTAACCTCAGCGCATTCACACACACTTTCATGAATCTTGTAATTTCAAACTCAATCTACGTTTGAACATATTTTTTTTCCCAATGACTAACACAATTATCGACGAAATAAAAAAGCAATCATTAAAAATATCTTAGGTTTGTGAGAATAGTAAAAGATAAAACTATTGACCACTTCTAGATAATTATATCCTTCTTTTTCAGACTTGGAATTATGTTAAATGTGTGAATACTTTACATAAATTTTTTTCTATCAAAATAAAACATGATGAAATAAAACATTTAAACTTAATGAAAAGTTCAATGCATTGACTTGAATAGTTGAATTCCCTATTTCTGTTGTTAGAATTTTTATACAACAAGTCTTTAACATTTATCTGTTTATGCTTGTTAATCTTTGATTCTGCTAACACTCTTTCACATGTATCAATATATTTCTGTTAATAATATTAAAAATTTTTCCTTCACATCTCAGCTTTTCCATGTTCCATAAAATTTTGTTTTCTGAAAGTTATATCAATCTTAATTAATTATCCTTCTTTGCACTTTTCAGGAAGATTTTAGAAAAAAGAATTTGTTATGAATTTTCAAAGCTTACCTTGATTCCAGAATATTAATCGTTTCGATACATTATTAATCTTAACATTAACTATTATAATGTGTTCTGTCTTGCATTCCCTTATATCACGAACACACCAACGTGTCTAATTAAGTTCAGCATTCATTTCTCATTATTATCTCTTATCTGTCTTTTAAGTTCCAAAATGTTTTCATTCACATGACTATTTCCCTATCAAATGCCTTAAGAAAATGGATTACTCACCATCTCATGCTAATAATGCTCTCTGATAAAAGTTATCGAGAATCTTCCAACATAGTCTTAAGAAAATGAATTACTCACTATCATGTGCTAACAGAAAATTCTTGACGACGTTTCATTTAGATAAAAGATATCTCATTGACCGTTGAATTGCTTAAATAGTGACATACATGAGAAAAAGTTCATTCTGCATCTTTCTTCGGGTCGCATTTGAAAATGGAGTCAACTGAAGCTGCTTTAGAAAACCTCTCGTCTATTATCACTATTCCAGGCTGGGGCTTTATAACTGTCGATCAGCTGGATTCGCCCTTTGAAGATGATGAGAATGATACTGTCGATCCAGTGTTTCCCTGCACGTTATGTGGCGAAACATTTGCTCTACCCAGCAACCTGAAAAACCACGAAAGACTGAGACATGGAAATAAACGACAGAGACGTGATCCACCTCAGCAACCAGGCCCCTACAGCCTTCAATCAGGCGGTGGTGCTGCAAGGAAAAGACAAAGGCGTGATCCAACGTCGCAACCGGGTCCCTCGACTTTACAATCAGATGCTAATGGTCCAAGAAAGCAGAAACGTGATTCAACTTCACAAGCTGGTCCCTCCAATCTTCAGTCTGCTGCAAGTGATCCAATTCAAAGATCCGAAGACAAAATCTTTCCCGGTACCACCACTTTTAAGGACATAGACTTCGTCAAGAATGGACATAATTTAAATATTGTTTATCAACAATACTTTTCAAAGGAAGAAGCTGATCAAATATTCGATGAATTGGAAAGGGAAATTGAATATTTTCCCTCTGAAATGGCTACGGTGTTTATCTATAACAAAAGATATTCAGTGCCTAGAAAAGTTTCTGCTTATGGTGATAACAATTTAACTTATACTTTTTCTGGAAACACTCTTCCTACAAAGCCTTTAATACCTATTCTAACAAAAATTTTAAATGAAGCAAATAAATTTCTTAAAGAAGGTTCATTTAATTATGTTATGATAAATCGTTATAAAGACGGTTATGATAAAATAGGGTCACATAAAGATAATGAAAAAGATATGGATCCTGAATCTGCTATTGTTACATTTTCATTTGGAGCTGAAAGAACAATGATTTTCAAGAGACCTAATTTTGACTCAGTTAAAATTCCTTTGAAAAATGGGAGTGTTTTAGTTATGAATCCACCAACAAATGAATTTTGGTTTCATGAAATTCCTAGAGAAAAAAATGTAAAAGATGTTCGCATTAGCTTAACGTTTCGAAAAAATTTATCAGAAAAAGTGAATGTTGATAAGAACGAGTTTTGATTTTTTACTTGTAAAAAAAAAAAAAATGCATGTGAAAAATATTTATGTTGCATCAGATACGATACCTTATTGGGTTTATAAATAAAACCTATTTTTCATAAATAATTTTTGTTTTTTATTGACTTATTTTTACATGTCTTTATTTTTAAAATGTCTTAACTCTTAGAAGAATTGCGATTCTGCAAAATATATAATGTTTATATGTCATTTTAATTTCAATACTTGAATTTATAGAGAAGGAATGATATTTAAAATTTCTTGGGTTTGAATTAGTTTTCTTGAATAATGAGCTTTGCTGAAATTAAACTTGAAATTTCGATTTTCTAACAATTTCACGAATAACAAAACGCAAAGCTATTTTAAAGTTGATCGACTTTGGTGAAAGGTTGTTTTCAACTTAAAGCAATAGGCCTCATTTAAACGTTTCAGGATTTAATTATTTTCTCAACTTTAGTATATTTCATGAAATGTTATTCTGTGAAAATTGTTTCACTCCGAAAAGTGATTCTTTCTTCACACTTATTATTTTAGAAAGTGAACAGAAATAGGAGATAATTATGCATAAAGATTTTCCTATTAAAAAAAAATGTCGGCATTATTGTCATGATTGCCAATGTTCTCAGAAAGAAACCGTTATCCATAAATGGTATAAAAGGAATTTTAATTAAGAAGTTAATATGCCCAATCTTTCATTTAAAATAAAGAAATGTTTTTAACTTTGAAAAAGTTTTATCACAGAAATACGATACTTATTCTCAGCTTATGTTTCTATTCTAACAAACGTAATGATGACAAACACTCACATAACTGTATTATACTTAACAATATCACAACGGTAGTACTATCTAATCGGAACATAACACTTAAGGCAGGCTATCTTTACAATAAAAGACTTATTATCTGGCAGTAAACATTGCAAAGCAGAAAGAAAGAAATAGAACTTTAGATTTACCTCCTAGGAATTAATTTTCTAAAATAATAAGTCATCATAGGAATTTATTTTGTGAAATAATATATATATATATTTTTCTTTAGAAAAACAAATTGTGTGTGCATATTCAAGTAATAAGACGTAATGTCCTGGAAAAACAATATAAATGCAAACTTTCGCTCAATAATCAATTTTTTCCAGCACATGTCTATGATATTTGAATATGCACACATCGTTGAATATGTTGGTTTGTTAAAGCATCAGTGTAATTTTAAGTTTAGAAAGAAAATTCAATCTCAAAGTGTTTGAATGCGGTTTAAACTTTAAGATGTTAGTCTGAAACAGATTAGCTTTAAATAGTTTTATGTTTTGATATTTTTGAAAACTGGCAGAAAATTGAATTTTAAGTTAAATTTTAACAAATTTCACTGTAAGAAAAAATCACCATAGAGATTTTTATGATTGTTTTATATTTGCAATAATTGATTCGTCATTGAAAAATGTTTTCAAAAGTAGAGTGAATTTGGAGTATATTTAAAAAAATAATCAAACTAGTTGTTCATATGGGATTGATACAGAGTAAGCAATTATTAAAATTGTTGGAATATTCTCAAATGATAAAATAATTCTCTCAATAAACACATGCATGCACGCACGCACACACACTCATGCAACGCACAGAGTCTTCGTGAATTAAAACATGCATGAGAAAAAAGTTCTTTTGATGATTAAAATTTGTTGAGACTAAATTTATTTGATCCATGTTGAAAAAGGAATTAGAATAAAACATGAGTTTCAACTAAACACGTACATGCACAAACACACAAAATCACAAACACACACATCAATCACAGAGTCTTCGTGAGTTAAACATGCATGCAGAAAAGTTCTTTTGGTGGTTAAAATCTCGAGACTAAAATGATCTGGATGTAAAAGGAATCAGAATGTAAAACATGAGTTTCATTTATTAATTTATGCAAACTCAGAGATTTTTATTTTTTCTATGTCATTGATAGAATATCTTTGATCGTTTTCTATCATTGAAGAAATATATATTTTCAAAAGAGATTGAATTTGAAACATAAGATTCATGTAGGATTGCACAGAGTAAGCTGATTAGAATTATCTATGGAATATTCTCAAAGATAATCTGTCCAAACACACACACAAACGTGGCAGCTTCTTTTATGTTATTTTGAAGGGAATCACACACAGTCGTCACGCATGCGAAAAGTTCTTTTGGTGGTTAAAATTGTTGAGATAAATTTATTTATTTGATCAATTGATATGGAATAGAATGTAAAAAACATGAGTTTCAGATTAATTTTATTCAAACAAAAGGATATTTTTATTTTTCTTCAGTATTGATAGAATATTCTATGATCGTTTTACATTTGAAGGAAATTGTTTTAAAAACGAAATGAATTTCAGTCATGTAAGATTAGTTGAGAAAATACATAAATTAATGAAATAGAATAAATAGTTTGTAAATGATATAAGATTAAAAGAAATAGAGGAATTAAGAAGAATGTCAAAATAAGTTGTAAAAGCAGAAATCACTAAAATTTTTTTAAGTATCGAAAGAAAGATATGTTTAATCAGTTAATAGGAATAGAATTTTTAGATTAGTGGAATGTTTTATATAGTTTTAGAGTTGTATGATGAATGATCCCCAAATTTTATAAAATGATTTGTGATGAATCAATTCATTTGTGACGTTTAATGTTTTGAGTCAATCGAAGTAAATTGCAATGTCTATAGATATATGTTCCACAGAAAAAAAGTTATCTTTAATGGTTAATATTAATGAAGCTATTTCTGTCGATGTTATAACTTTAAGAGAACGTTTTGATATTCCTGAAACAGTTAAAACGGAATTAGTTAACTTATTCAAGCGTGATTTTTTAGTGTCTTGTATGTTATTGTTAGAATATTCTAAAATTGTGTTTTAGTGGAAAAATAAGTTCTTAGCAAGAGGAAAGTTGAAATGGACTCATTCGAAGAATTATTCTTATAAAATTGATTTAATTAAGAAACATATTTTATGAGAATTAGCGACTAAGTAAACTTTTTGCTATTTAAGAACAGAAAATGCGCAAGTTTTGAAATTTTCCTGAAAACAAATGAAAAACGTTATTCGATAACGAAAAAAATAAAAATGAGCATGCCGAAAAATAGAATAAGACTGAAAGTTTAACTCTAATTGATGAAATTCTGTTCAAAAGCTGAGAAAATTCAAAGTCTCTAAAAACAGAAAAGGAAAAAAAAATGAAATTGAGATTTTAAGTATCAAATTATTATGTTTATTTTATGTTTAAATATTTTATTTTAATGCACGGATGATAAGTTATGATTGAATTGATGCAAATCTGTGAAAGGATGTTGTGAAAAAAAAATCTAAGTCACTAAAATCAAACTTTTGTAAAAGAAATAAGCCGAGAAAATTTTCAAAGTCCGAAAATAAAAATAAATTCCTTTTCATCCTTCTTATCTAATCTAAGAGGAGTTCAAGCAAATTCCTTATCTAAACTTGGCTGGAAGTCGGGTGGGGGAAGTCGCGAAGGGGGACAGTTCTGGGACCCCGGCCCCCGAGGTCCCAGAACTGTCTTTATCCATCTACTTATGGCATACGACAGGTTATTTCTAGCGACAACCCCGCATGCTTTGAGTGAAATGCATGGAGAGGTTTATAGCTAAAACTTAATGTTGTGGTTATGCTTTCGATACTTGTAACAGTTTCTCGCTCATTGTTTTGCTAAAATTTAATTTCTATATTAACAAAAGCCCAAGGGTAGGCCGCGGAAAGAATCCCGAATCTTTTAAAGCATTCCTATTTAAGTATCTCATCAATGGTTTTTAAGAGGTTACTGAAGTATGCATTGTCAATCTTTAGTTATTCTTTTGCTTGCAGTAATTAAAATTTTAAAAATACTTCTTGGAAAGGCATTTCAAGACACAGATAGGCTTCAAGATTTCCAAATTAGATGTTAATTTGGGAGGGTTTCATGTCAATTATTTCGATTCAAAAATATTTTCAATATCCAAATCCACTGTTTCTTAGAGCGTTAATTGAACTGAATGTTATTGAGACCAGAGAAAGTACATCTGCATACTAATTTAAATTAAATTTCAAAGCTGTTGTTATGTTACTCTAAAATCTGTTTATCACTCGAAGTGTGTGTGTGTGTGTGTTATCATATTTTTAAACATATATCTTTTTTTTTGTAAAGTGATATACTCTGCGTTTGATAAAATGTAAGAACTTCCTTCTCATTTCGCATTTTCTTCTTCTTTGTTTTTTAACTTTATTAAAAGAAGAATCTTTGAAAGTATTCTATGAAACAGTGAAGTCAATTCCGTATGTTTCTGGAAGACATATTTTTGTTTAAAGATACATTTTTGATCTATATATCGCAATGATCTACTCTAATTGATTTAGAAGTTTCCAGAAAGTGTTTAACCCATTATATGGCCTATTAATTTACCAGAAACGTTTTAATTTTACCCTATCTGGTTGACGAAATTAAGAACTTCTTTTCTCATGTTCTTTATTCTTTATATTTTAACTTTATGAAGAGAAGCAGCTTTAAAATAAGTTTAAAGAACATTGGAGCACATAGATGATCTCTATATTATGATGATATACTGTAACTGATATATGTATGTTTCGAGAATATGTTTAACCCTTTATATAATGAATTTATTTAACAGAAAAGTTTCAATTTTATTTTTCATCAATGAATAAATTGTAATGTTTAATAATTCATGAAAGGAAGAAGATTTTTTGAATTAATTAATATAACTGCCTTCTGCTTTTAGCTGCCTTCTATTTATTGCTTCCAGTGCTGTATTATTCGTCCTATTATGAGTGGAAATATGGTCATATTCCAAAGATACAAATGTGAATAAATATGTGATTTTAAGTTATCTTCAGAAATAAAGTATTAAAGTCACTTGTGGACAGCAGTACAAATATTGCTGTAACTGGGTTTTCGCAATTCGTGATAAACAGGCTTGAGTATTTGTTTATGAAAATAATACCTTTCTTTATTATGCAGGCTTTTTGGAAATGATTCGCAAGGTTCCTGCTTGACAGCTTTAAACTCATACAGGAGTTCCATAATTTATCTTTTGTTTTATCACCCATTCCTGCATATGGAACACTCTGGAGTAAGTTAGCGGAGTCGGCATGGTGATATTCTGTACCTTGTTCAATTTTCATTAAAAGAAATTTTGAAAAAATTCCTTAGAATATTGCTTTCAGCATTCAAAATGAGAAGACTATTGCAATAGATTTCACATCAATTACTTCCCAAAAGTAATTGCGACAGCTTAAATTCTAATTTTCAGGAATTATGAATGTAGTACGAAAGTAATTAAAAGCAATGGAATTAAAATTGCCTATTAATTTTTAAATTAATTTTCAAATATTATTTTTAATAACAGAAAGATCTAATTATTAACGTACTTTTCATCAAATTACTGTTCAAATATCATCAACTTTGTTTCGGAAAACTTTAACAACAGAATTGCAGCATTTAATTGACCAAAATTTCGCACATGATTTTAATTCCACTCTTTATTTATAATTTGCATTTCAACTTAAAAAAATGAAGCAGCTTAAAAATTAATTTATCAAATATTAAATCTGAGCTTTAAGATTTCTAAAGGTATGGGGAAGATTTAGCCTGATTCAAGCACATGCAAAGAAAATCTCTATCAAATCTAAAGAAGTCATCCAATGGCCCTCCTTAGGCAATATCCTGGAAGCCACGGTGGCCTCCTGGCAGAATCTGGGTTTGGGATGGGAGGTTCAGTGGTTCATCACTAGATTCCACAGAAAATCAGTGGTGTATATAGGCCTTGTGAATGTTAAAATCCTTTTTGAGTAAAACTGTGGAAGTTTCAATACGGAAGCATTGACGCCATAAGTGTCGTCCTCCTCATCCAAGTTTGGGACGGAATTCGAAATTATGATGTCCGTCCCAAAATAGAATTCGTGTAGCTTCCACCAGGACTTTATTAAAGCAGAACTAAATAAGCAGATTCTAATATGAAGATTCCTTTTCTAATTTTTTCCGGAATTATCTTGGATATGGATTGGGTTTCCTGCTTTTTCGATAGCATTTGCGTAGACATATAACACCGACTTCGCTTAAGGCAAAAGTCAGTGTTACACATATTTGTAAAGTCTTAGTTTCGAATATAACTATGGTAATAAATGAAAATTAATCTGGATAAATGCAACAATCAAAAATATATTTCTTCTGTCCCAGTGCAGAATGAAATCGTTTGTTCGCTACATTGTAATTCTAGACTCAGACATCACAAACGATGGAATGTAGCTAAATTCACTTTTAAGATTGTTTAGGCATCCCGCTCGGGACACCTTTCAAAAGATCTTCGCTTAACTAATCCAACTTTTTCATTCCTGAGAGGAGCTCAATGGCCTTTTCAAAAAGTCATTCTGTTGGTTTGTAAAAAAATATTTTGGAACCCTTTTGATTCATGCAATAAAGGATATTTTAAGCTTTACTCACACATTTTAGGGAATTTAATAAGCCACAAGGATCATCACTCTTCCCTGCTGTAGAATCCACGTAACACATGAAAACTGGCCGCCGCGACAGCATAGTCAGGTACTGTGGCCCCCATTACGAGAGGTTCATGCAAAGCCCCCCCCCCCCGTTTTACCGGAATACGACCTGTATTCTTAGATGGGCCCTACGAGCCACACTACAATTATTATACCCTCCTAGAGAAAAACTGTTAAGTGGTTAACATAATAATTTGTAAAAGTAGAAGTCTAACCTGAAAAATGGAAATTATCTTTCAAAAGAAGAATAAGTTCCTATATCTTGCCTTTCAAAATAATTTTTCTTCAAATGAAAACAGATACCTTTCGCACATCAGCTAAAACAATTCCAGAGTCTTTAGAAAATTCATTGACTAACACAAAACTGAATTTTCTAAGGCAATTGGATGAAGGAATGGGAAAATTTTCTCTTATTAGCTTTTTGGAGGAATAAATGCACAAAACAAATTGTCATGTTGAAATATCGATTCAAAATTAGAACGCACATACGCACACTCATATATCAGTTTTAAAGGAAAATCCTGATCGACGACACAACACTTCATTATAAATTAAAAAGTGTCGGATGAGATAGTTTATTATAAACCAGTTTCTGAAATTTTCCTTCTGTCCTACACCTCAGAACTACAATGCAAATGCTTTTTATTGGTGTGGTGAAGAAATCATTATCTGTAAAATTTATCATATTTCAAACATCTGTTGAAAAGGTGTCTTAATGGCAGCGCCTTAATGTATGAGAAGTGCCAATTCATTACTACAATTCTAACCACATGTATCGATATCCCACGCGTTGTTTCATCTAACGACACTAAACTAAAATAAATTGCGTCATTTATCATGTAAAATCTCGGGGAAACAGATATCTAAGAAAAGAGTAGGAACATGTCTCATAACTTGCTACAATCTTAGGCACAACTGGGCCACTTTTAAGAAATATCTAATTAAATGATTCCCTTCACATTTCTCAGGAAAATCAGACAGAAATGCGAAACTTTTAATTTTTCGAAGTTATTCGAATAATCACAGAAACTTGATTCTGCGCAGAGAAGGCCTATTTGCGTAACCCTTTTTCGTATCCTCCCGAGTTATCAATAGATGATTAATGCGCATTCTTTCAATGCTGAAAAACTTAATCCTGTGTTGAAGCAATGCGGGAAGAAAGTTCACATTATTTCATGTGCATTTTTAAATTGATGGCGTAAGCGATTTTAGACCATTTTCAAACAGAAAAAACTTTTATTTCAGATTGATATAGCATCCAGTTTGGGACACCTTTCTAGAAACCCTTCAATCGGAACAATGAAGAAGCGGAAACAACCCGTCACAATCTGCAGTTTCGAGTGGTAGAAAAAATGATTTGGGAAGAAGTTTGAGACATTTTTCAGATATCAAAATTTCCTAACCATTCCTGTTTCCTTTAAATAAATTTTGTATTCGATAATGAATAAGGTAACTAAGAAGTAATCAATGACTCATTTAAGAACAATCAAATATTAATTCCTATTTCTATAATTTCTATGAAACCTTTAAATTCACGATAAATCTCTTGATTATTTCTATTTAAAAATGTTCGCTTACAAAAAAGACCAGGGAAAAGAAAGTCTTCAAGACTTTACTTTTTTTCCCTCTGTGATAAGACTTAGATCTTATATTCCAATCTCCGCTTCGGGACTAAAATTTAGAATATATTCTACTCGATATATCCTGAATTTTTATTAATGAATGCATTTTATCCATTTAACCAAAACTAAAATAAATTAGCTGTAAAGCATGAAAGTTAGGAAAAACGCTAAAAAATGTTACATAATTGCGTAAAACTGCATAAAACTTAATAAAAATCTTGATCCAACATGTTTTCTAATAGTTATTATTTTAAATGTTTTCTCGCCGTGTTAATAAATCCCTTTCACTCTATAGTATACGAAGTGTGTACAGTGTGCCATTCCCATTCTTATCCAATAGCTAATTTCTATGCCCTTAGAGATATACTTCCAGTTTAAAAAATGCTTTAAAATGATGCAAAAATCGTATTTTATATTGTTTCTATCACTTCAACATTCTTCAGGAGGCCGCGGTGGTCACGTGACACAGTATAGTATTCGGTACAGGAGGATTTCGGGTTAAAGACTCGATTCCAGGAAGATCTGCGGTGGATAAAAGCTTGGCGATAATTTAATCAGTCGAGAGAAAAATTGTGGAACCTTGGAAAGGGGGGAATTGTCAACTCAGGTGACGTACTAATCATCTGACAATGGTTCTAAATAACGAGGTCCGTAGCGATATAGAACTCATGTAGCTTCAAACCGGACGTTATTATAACGAAAATATATGGGAAGTCTCTTATCTAAAGGTTCCTTTTCTGATTCTCCATAGCATAATATAGAAAATGGATTGGAATCTCTTCTCTTTTGGAAATCATTCGAATGATACATAATATCTACTTCAATTAGACTAGAAGTCTTTAATACCTCTATTTGAAAAGCTTTTATTTTGAGCAGCATTGTTGGTTTTAAAAGAACTTTAAAGGGACTTCATCCAATAATCATCAATTCTTGCATACAAGAACAAATTGAAGTTTTTCAAGAAAAAAATGACTTAAACTTCTTCTTTTGTTAAAAAATTCTAGACGTACCACGTCGTTATCGTATTTTAGCCGTAAGTGATGCGAGAGAAAGTTGCACCAAAATTCATTTTTTAGATAGCTAATGCATACCCGATCGGGACACCTTTTCAAAACTTGCTTCCAACGAAATTTTGCACGTACGAAAACGTGCTTTTATAATGTTCTTAAAATGTATTTCCGTTGCAATTCTGAGTGGTAAGAAGCAAAAAAGTTTGGTAACCTCTTAGTTAAAAGTTTCTTAACGTTTTGTTCACACTTTCCAGGGAATTTACGTGAAATTAAAATATCTGAACCTTTTTCTAATGTAAAAAAATTAATAATGTCAACAAAAGTAGCATGTAAATGACCAAAGACAATGAAAACAGAAGAATCTTTATGCAAACCAACAAGAATGACGTCAAAATAAAAAAAAAAATTGATTACATAAAAACCATTGGAAGATAGAGTATCTCAAATTATGACGTATTGTTCGCGGAATATAAACTTTTCGGGATAATTTTTGTAAAGGATTTCTATTAACGTCTCAAGGTGCACCAGAACCAAACCCTTCGCAGATTATTGGTGACGAAAACGGCTGCGTCACATCTGTTCTGCGTATCAAAGTTAAATTGTCGACTTCGGAACCGATTCCGACTTAGTGTATATATTCGTAGAATGCCAGGTCATGGCCATCTACGGGCAACAACTTATATCCACACCAGCCCTCTTAAATTGTTTTTAAAAGAATTTTATTGAAAATGAAAGAATTGCATCATTTTTGTAAAAACATTTTCTCTGTTAGTAAACAATAATATGACGAAAATAATCATTATTAATAAACGCAGAATATTTGATGACAAATTACCTTCAATTTATCAATTTCTTCCAAAATTATAAAGGATTCACTTGCATGAAGCCAAAAATCTCTAAAGTACATGTGGCGCAGTGCTCTCTAACTTTATTGAAATGTTTTATTAAAAATTTCTGGATTAAAAAGACGATTCAAATTTAACCTTGAAATACCAATTGGAACACAGAAACACATCTTCACACAGTGAATTACGAAGAAAACTTGCTTGAAATATAGAAAAAGATTCCCTTTATCTCTATTTCCTGTCATTCAGAGGTAAGGCACATTTTCTCATTTAGAGGACATAAAGTTTTTACTTTTCTAAAACAATATTTTTTTTATTTATTCTAAACATTAATGTTGTTTGCGGCCAAAGATTTTGTTTCTACCAAAGGCGGTCTTCTTGCGATTTTTAAGTAGCACTTAGAACGGCCAGTCTTTGCCCTATTCTTTGTGTATCCAAGTGTTTTGAACATTTTATATGTCTTGATTCTTCTGCATTCATGCATAAATTAAAAGCGCAGTTGGTGGACTTCTATTGTACTTTGGGCGAAATTTATTTTGAGTATTTTCGACGAATTTCTTTCCGCTAACCTCAATGTACTCTGCGCCTTCTCCAGAGAGTATCTGCAATTTTCATTTATTTGAGAAAAATTAATTTCAATATTGAGTAATGTTTATAGGATTGCATAATAAATCAAAGACTAAAAGGTAAAAATAATTTTAAAAACATTACTATTTAGCACGCTAATAAAAGTATAAACAGTTTTTATTTTTATTTTGGAATTGGTAAGATAGTAGAATTGTTTTAGAGATTTTTTTATCAACTTTGCGTAAATAAGCGCTTCTGAGGTAAAATCAGTGGCGGTTTTCTTCATAGGCGTTAGAGGCGCTCGCCTCGTGCCTCGAAAATCCAGGAAGCCTCAAAATCCATTCGACGGACCCAGCAGTGCAAACTGATGCCGAATTAGTGACATTCGGTAGGGGTATCAAAACCTATTGGACGTAAATTGTAGTGCCATGCCGACAGCGAAGTTGCGACATTGGGTAAGGGCAGGGGCGTTGATCACCGATGGTCACGGTAGGGGCCTCAAAACCTATTCTACGCACATTGTAGGGCTTAGCCGATGGAGAAGTTGAGACATTGTGTAGAGGGAGGGGGCCTCAAGTCAGTTTTGCGCCTGTGGCCTCATATTGACAAAATCCGCCACTGGTTAAATGTCAAATATTTAATTTCATTCTTGAACGCATTCGAATACGACAACTTATAAGAATGCTCTACACAGAAAGGGAGCATTATACGGGTTCTGATCTTGCGCATAACAAAGCAATTTTTCTTTTACATTTGCAAATGATACAGTGTGACGAGCAAGAATTCAAAAAATCGGTGTGAATATTTCGTGCCACACAACAGAAACAAATAACCGAATTTTCAAATTATTATTATTTATTTCTCACTTTTATCTTGGTAACGCTTAGCTATCAATCTGGAGTTTTTTGGTGAAATAAATATTTAATATTCTTGTCTTCATAATATATTCTTGTTTCTTCTGCTTAAGATACTCGTTAAGAAAAAGACATTAGCTTAAAATAAGCTACCGGTAGCCGCTAGGAGAAGCCCGTCCTGCCTTAGCATACGGGAAACTGAATGATCTGGAAGTAGTGACAATAACACGGGAACTATAGCCAGTTATCTAATGACCATTACTAGTCACGGCAGAGACCTCTGCCGCAAGAAGTACACACCATCAAGTAAAGGAGAATTGATGATCTTTCAAGTACCGAATTCCGTCTGCGAGCACGCGTAGTTACAGAATGCAGACTTTCCCTTCCTTTCCCTACTACGTTCGTAAGCTGAAGGGGAACTATCGAGTTCGGCTGCACTAGTTGAACTAGAAACAGAGTCCAAACATTTTACCACAGCAGAAAATTTGTTCGCGAGCTAAAACTTTGAAAATAAGTAAGAAAATTTAATAGAAATTTTTATTTATCATTAATTTATTAAAGATTTTATTAATTAATGATAAATTAATTAATAAAACTTTAATAAATTAATTAATGATAAATTCATAATTTTATAATTCATGATAAATTAATTAATAAAACTTTAATAAATTAATTAATGATAAATTCATAATTTTATAATTAATGATAAATTCATAATTTTATAATTAATGATAAATTCATAATTTTATAATTAATGATAAATTCATAATTTTATAATTAATGATAAATTATTAATTAATGATAAATTAATTAATAATTTATCATTAATTAATCTTTTATTAAGTAATGATAAATTAATAATTAATTAATGATAAATAATTAATTATTTATCATTAATTATTTAAAGATTTTGTAGCACTTTAATCTGAATGAAACGTTTTGCAATCCAAGTGATTTTTTCGATAATTTTTAGTTCTAAATGTTGAAAAACAAGTTACAAGTAAACAAGGTGATGTAAGTGGTAAATATATGCATCATCAGCAGTGAAGGATTAAAGCTACAGCAGCCCAAAGATTACATAACACGAGCCGCCGCAGTTTTCTTTAGCATTAATGGCATTTTAATGTGGATATTTTCAAAACGAAATTATTGACGCTGCAAATAAGGACAGAAATTAAATCAGACCTGCTACAGTTAACTTCATATTTCATAAAAGTAAGGCAACTCCTTCGGGAAGCCTTTTCAGAAAATAATAGTAAAAGCTGGTTGAAGAATTCCTTCCTTCGAAGTCTTCAAATTTTTTTAAAAGGCATTTTCATTGCGGTTCTCAGTGGTGAGACAAACAATGGCACCGGAGCCTTTTCTGAGAAATACAGTTAAAGTTTCGTTTTCACTTTATTTACTGTATTTTTATCATAGACATTTAGAACGGGGTTGTTGCAGTCAGTACATTGAACACGCAAGTCAGTGAAGGATAATTCTTATGGAACTGTCAGGAACAAGGCATCACGTCAAGCAGATGGACAAGTTTCTGATTGGTTTACAAAGTTCAAAAACGGTTGAGAAAGAGACTGATGAAGGGCCATGTTTTGACTGACCATTATTTAAAAGTTTTTAGAAGATTAAGGGGATTTTGTAGGATTTGGTACTTGAAGTTCACACACTCAACCTCCACTATAACGGAAGCGTCCTTAATATTTATTCCATGCGCTCAGCAATGGAGGAAACGAAATTTTCTGCGGAAAACAAGCTTCTTCACCAAGATAAGTCTCCTGCCCAGAGTTCAATACGGTTTCATTTAACAGGGATTTCTATGTTTGAGCACTTGTATTAAACTGATCTAGCCCCATAAGATTTCTTTTTATTTACTAAGGGGAAGCCAGAACTAAAAGAAACTAGATAAGAGACTGTGAATATAGTGGAAGCAAAAGCGACGGAGGTGATGAAGGAGACTTCAGGAAATGACCTGAAGC